>JAWWMW010109840.1:0-10344 GCA_035048345.1 Echeveria elegans
AATGATCTCAAAGCTGGAATAAATGCTATATTTGTTTATGATACGATGAGGCACTTCCGCGTCACGATGAATGGAGATATGATACAGTCCGTGAACCATTTTGATGGGTTCCAATGCCGGGCAATTATGTATCAACCAGAATAATGTTGCATAAAGGTCGCCATTGAGCTGTGAAAGCAAATTAACAACCTTCAAGTGAACGAGCGATTCCACGAGCTGGCTCATTTCTATATCGTAAAGTTTTTAAAATTACGAAAGGTGTCTAATTGAAAACGATAAAAACATAAAAATGTTTAAGTGTGAAAACAAAACAAAAGAGTATCATCTAAAAAAAAATGTTACAGATAAAAATCTTTAATTATCCCTTATTTTTATTATATTTTCCACTCACACTTTTCGTGTTCAAACTCAAACAAAAAGGAGTCTCATTAATTGGCCCAGCCAACAGTTATGTTCAGTCACGTCGGCCGACGTGGCAAAATACACGTGCTAACTGAACCGGTCTCACTAATCGGTTCAATTTTATTGGCTTTACATCGGTCCAATTTGACTGAGAACTTCGTCATTTCATGGCGGTGGCTTCGCCGGCGACGGTAAGCATCGCTGGCACTAAACTGCCCGGTTTTTCTTCTTCCAAAAAGGTTCGCCCTTTGCTCAATTCAGTTGCAACAGCTCATGGATTGTATATAGAAGAGACTTTGACTTCAACGGACTTCGCATTAGCGATCGAAGCCTGCGAAAGTCCGAAACACTGTGCGGAGATTCTCGCCCAAATTTTCAAATATGGGTTCGGAGCAGATGAGTTCGTGGGTATTAAATTACTGCAGCTGTTTGGGAAAGTTGGGCGTTTGGACGATGCAGTCTACTTGTTTGATAAATTGACTCAGAGAAACTTATACTCATGGAAAGCCATTTTGGACCTGTTTGTGAGCAACGGGCTGATAGAAGAAGCATGGCTTTACTTCCTTAGAATGTTGGATAGCGAGGAATTTAGTTTGGAATTTTTTGTGTTTCCTGTGGCATTGAAGATTTGTAGTGGGATGGGAGAGGTGGAGTTTGGAAGACAGGTGCATGGTATGGTTACGAAGTATGGTTTTTTTGAGAATTTGTATGTTGGTAATGCGATGGTTGATATGTATGGTAAATGTGGGAGCTTGGCTGGTGCGAAGGAGGTTTTTGAGGCTATGCGCGAAAAGGATTGTGTGACGTGGAATTCTCTTGTTTCGGCTTGTGCGACGAATGGAATGGTTCACGATGCTTTTCGTTTTCTTGAAATGATGTTGGAAACTGAGAATTTGACTCCCAATGTTGTTTCTTGGAGTGCGGTTATAAGTGGTTTTTCGCGGAATGGTTATGATAGGGAAGCCGTTGAATTGATATCTAAAATGATAATGGCTGGTGTTGAACCTAATGCACAAACGCTGGCTAGCGTACTTCCGGCTTGTGCCAGGTTGAGAAGCTTAGCAATAGGGAAAGAACTCCATGGCTATATAGTCAGACATGGAGTTATGACTAACTCCTTTGTTGTCAATGGATTGGTTGATGTTTATAGAAAATGTTTTGAAATGGAGCTTGCTTTCAAAGTATTCTCCAGCTACTCTGTAAAGAATGAAGTTTCATTCAATACGATGATAGTCGGGTATAGTGAAAATGGAGACACTTGTCAGGCTAGACGGTTATTTGATGAAATGGGAGCTTTCGGAGTTCGCAAGGGAATTATATCTTGGAATTCAATGCTGTCTGGGTACGTCGATAACTTTTGTTTTCATGAAGCTTGGAAAATGTTTGTTGATGTGTTAGTTGAAGAGAGTGTGGAGGCTGATTCGTTTACAATTGGGAGTATTCTAGGTGCTTGCGCTGACTTGGGGTCATTGAGAAAAGGAAAGGAAATTCAAGCGCAGGCCATAATTAGGGGTCTGCACTCAGATCCGTGTGTAGGTGGAGCACTGGTAGAGTTGTACAGTAAGTGGACAGATATGAGAGCCGCAAGAATTGCTTTTGATAGTGTGGCTGAGAAAAATGTGTCCACTTGGAATGGTCTGATCTCTGGCTATGCTCGAAGCAATTGTAATGAGGAAGCGCGCCATCTTCTTCATGATATGAATAGATACGGCTTTGAGCCAGATGCCTACACATGGAATGGAATAATAGCAGGGAATTTAGTAAATGGTCATCATGAATCGGCTCTACAACTTTTTATGGAGATGCAGACTTCATTCCTCAAACCTGATAATTTTACAGTAGGCATCGCAATATCTGCTTGTTCTACACTATCCACAATTCAGCGTGGCAAACAACTTCATGCATTTGCGGTGCGTAGCGGATTTGAGTTAGATGCACATACTGGTGTAGCTCTATTAGACATGTATGCAAAATGTGGGAGCATCAAAGACTCGATATCAGTTTACAACAGAATTCAAAATCCTGATTTGGTTTTGCATAACGCAATGCTGACTGCTTATGCAATGCATGGATTTGGAAAAGAAGGAATTGAACTCTTTACTAGAATGATAACGCAAGGTTACGTGCCCGATCATGTAACCTTTCTATCAGTGTTAACATCTTGCGTCCATGCTGGATCTGTAGAATCTGGTTACCAGTTCTTCGACATGATGGGATTGTATAAGGTATCACCCTCTCTTAAACACTATACCTGTTTGGTGGATTTGTTAAGTCGCGCGGGCAAACTGGAATGTGCGTATGACTTGATGAAGAGCATGCCCTTCACGCCTGACGCAGTGGCGTGGAATGCCTTCCTTGGAGGCTGTTTCATTCATAGGAATGTTGATCTAGGGGAAATAGCAGCGGAAAGGCTCGTGGAATTAGAACCTCATAACATGGGGCACCTTGTTTTGTTAGCGAATTTATATGCTTCGAACAAGAGATGGATTCAGCTAGGAAGGATCAGGCAGGTTATAAAAGATAAGGGACTGCAGAAGAGTGCTGGGTGTAGCTGGATTGAGAATAAGGATGAAACCCATGTATTTGTTGCATCTGATACATCTCATCCTAGAAAGAAAGAGATATATGCCGTTACGGAACTGTTGAGGCTTCAAATGAGGACATTATAGAAGCTTGTAAACTCAGGAAAATATGTGTATAAATGGTGCAGTGTAAGAATAGATACATTATTTGAACCTAAAAATATGATCTTATGGATACTCGTGTAGAGACATACCCCATTTGGAATATGGCAGTGTGACTACCAAAGAAGATTAGGAATGTAGACAAAGCCACACAGATTGGGAGAAGCTTGTTAGGATTGACTCTCCTTGATTTGTCAATATGTACCATGCTAAGCAGATGCAATTTGTCGATTTGGAGAACCGGTCAAACTGGATGTGCGTCTCTTACCTGTCTGTGGACCGCCTCAACCTTGTATTTGTATCTAGTGTATTTGTTTGTTGCATATCATGCCTTCTTTTGTGACGACTGCTGCGCTTTGACCTTGGCGTCCTTATTTTAGTTGGGTACTTTTCTGAGCGCTCTGTGGTGACCATATTTTCAAGTTTAGGGAGTTCTGGCGGTGCGTCTGCCCATGGTGTTCGTTTTGCATGGACTGTGACTTCTAGAGGATTTATTATCCACCTGAAAAAAAAAATAGGAAGGAGTTATTTTTTAGTTTTGACGACTTTCTAGAATGCTGCCATGTAATCAGCATTCGGAACATGTGACCAAGTTTTAACATAGGATGTTGCAAGGAACCAGGATAATCTAATACTTCGGAAGAAGGGAAGAAGGGGTAATATACAACAGGAAACACTTGTTTGCATTAGCAATAATAAGCGTACAGATAATGCCATGCAATGCGTGGATTCAGGACCATATCTACGCTTAACTGATTCCTAACAAACAGAAGTATATGAGTGAGAAAAAAATCAATCTTGGTCAACTTAATATGAGTCATACCTTGAAATTATCATTAAAATTAACAATAAACGGAAAACAAAGCATCACAGCTGGAAATTGCGACCACTAATAACTTGGTAACTTCTGTAGCTATGGAAAAATGCAACTTGAACAAAATCATGAGAATTAGAGGACATAACAAGTTAGACTAGAAGATTTTTTGTGAAAATGAAAAATATATAGATATGCAAATTCATTGACACTTTCTGAGCTAAATTTAGTGCAGAGCCTTATATTGGCATGACTAAACTTATTAGCATTTCTAGTTCTATGAACTCAACAGACAACCTCTGTAATGGCAATAATTCAACAATTCAGCTTAACTCCTGTCTTTAAAATGGAAATAAGATCAGACTGAGTAAAATTGGCAACTGTATACAGACATTTCAACTACATTTCTCACATATATTGTTGGACTATGATGCCCCCAACATTTGACCCGATTAATCCAGCCACATCTACCAAGTTAGGACTCAAACGTATGCAAGTTCCTTTTCATTACAATGAGTAAATACACTTATTTACTATTTTTGGTAGTGTATCTATCTATTTCCGAGAAGATCTACCTAACATAATCCATCACATCTGTTTCATTATGCTTTCTTGCACCCAAGGGATCTTAAATAATAGCCTGACAGTTACAAGTTACAACTCAAACATTGAATTTCAACCACGACAATAGTGGATCCATTTATTTGTCTGAACTTCAACAAAGACGACGCTTTCAGATAAAAACAAGAAACGTAACCAGCACATAAAAATCCAAAAGAAATCGAATCACAAAGGACAGGATATAAAGCAACAGTCACTAACCCGGGAGGAAACTTGCTGTTAGTACGGGCCTCCACACGGAGCCACCAAAGCAGGACCTTGCGGCCACATTCCCCTAAAGGTTCCACCATGGAAACATCCTTGAGCAATGAAAGAGGGCTCTCAATATCAACTTCAACAGTATCTAAATCTTTCACCCAATCTGGCTTACCCTCGACCTCCTTCCACATCAATCGGGAATTAAGCACAAACCCTGCCCACTCTAGCTGTCTCGGCAAAACCACCCCTCTATCATCAATATTCACAGCGGTCTTCCCTTTATAGGGAAGTGAATTAAATGTGTGCCATCCAACTATATTACGAGATGAATTGCATGCTGGCCCTTGAACTGGCAAGGGAGGACTTTCTTCATTATGTTGAGCAGGGTCCTCATTATTGCTTGAAGTCACTAAAATCCCAACCGAAACAGCACCAAACCATTTTACATTCTGCACCTCGTCAAACAGCTCCATAGTGTGCATATTGCTATCATCAGCAAACACAACAATCCCGTCCAGTTTCTCATCTCTCACAACTCTGTTTCGACAAAAATCTTCATTCTTCAAATGTTCACAAAAATATAAATAAAAGAAATACATTTTACCCAACTAAACTAACAATTCACCTCAATGCTTGCATTCTTATTTTCGCCTCCATCAAATGCCGCCCTTCCCAAGTACTAGCCATCGGCTCTTCAAATCCAACATGTATAGTCCTCAAACCAGACTTCGCAATAATCGAAGCAGTCTCATTACTCTTTCCACCAGCTTCAACCACAATCCAAAGCACATCATAAGCCACATTCATCAATGAATGCATCACACCAATCAAATGCGGAGTCTGAAACGTCCTCACATAAGTGGGCGTAACAGCAATCACCATCCTCGCATTCTTAACTCCATATTCCATCCTCTGCTCCCTCTGCAGCCTCTCAATTATCATATGCGCTTTCATCATCTCAACGGGATCCGGATGCGGCCACGGCCGGATCCGAATCCCACGCCTCCCAACCACCACTCTGGAACTCACACCACTCTTATTCACCACAGACCCAACTTTCCCCATCGGATACGGAAAAACTAGGGTTCCTACAACATCACTTCCGGTCTTCAAAAAGGGCGAGGTGGAGTAAAAACTCGTGCTCGCCGAGCTCGAAAAGAGCAAAACAAACCCCAAGCGAGAGAATCGGAACCCTAACATAAGGCTGATCAAGCAGCACAGTCCGTGCAGCGCTAACCAAAACACCGCTGCCGGAGACTTTCCAGTACCTTCAACACCCAAATCCAGCGCCGATGATGACCTGAAGCTGCTGCTCCGGCGGTTCGCGTAGCTCTGCTGCAACGCAAACAGCTTCATCTCCTTCCAAGATCCAACTCCCACACTCTCTCTCTCTCTCTCTAAAAATCCTCCACCAAATCCGGCAATAAATGGTTTGAAAAATCTGGAAAATTGAATCAGACGTGAAGACGAAGCATCGCTGGTTCGATATCCGGAGTAAGTGGTTGGATCGGTCGATCGGCGATTGCTTTAGGGTTAAGATTGAATATGTGTTGTTGGTGAAAGCTCGTTTTCTACTTCGCTTCAAGTTCGCTGTCCGAAATTGAGAAGAATGGGATTGTAATAAGGCGGAAGTTTAGGGGTGAGTTTGTAAAAAAGGATATATTAGGGGATGTTGGCAGTTGATTTAAATGCAATTTAAAACGGATGGTTACGATTGCTTGGGAATGGGTTAGAGAGGTTAGCGAAATGCTCATAATGGGAAATTTGTCTTTTGCATTTTCGAGTTTATATATTGTAGAATTATTTAATTTATTACCAATAATAATAATGCTAAATTTGTGTATTTATGCTAATTTTGGACTTAAGATACTCAAAGGTTGCTGAAATGATGGTTCAACGTCATTAAAAACTGTGTAGTTTTCTGACGGACCAATTTGAATATTTATTAATCAAAAACATTGTAGTTATGTGGTAGGACAATTGAACACATAGTTTTGTGTGAAATAAATTAGGTTTTGCAGACTTAAACGTTGTTGTTTGGTGTCAGGTGCGGATCCATGATTGGCTTGACAAGGGGTCGAGTATTTTTGGGTAAAAATGAGTGGGGCAAAACATGAGAGAACCTATTTTTTTCATTCGAAATTGCACTAGGTAGATAAGGATTTAAATTTTTTATTGGGGGCGCCTTTCTACATGCATCAGCCCTTAGTTGTTGTATAATTTTTATGTCGTTTAAGAGTTCCAAATACAATGGTAGTGTGTGATTCTCTACTATATGAGAGGTCGTTTTCGAAGAGACTTGATCGAGATTGGGTTAGTTTCGTTTCTTGATGATGAAAAACAAGTACAAAGTATAAATTTCGCTCTCATTGTATTTTCATATGAGTCAAATTTGTGTGCGTTTTTGGTGATAGGAGATTTAATCGTTTTTTGCATTCTTTATATCAGTACATGTGAAGTAAGGTTCGACTGTTTTATCATATTGCCGAGTGAAAATTCAACGCTTGACGGTGGAAATACTTTTTTAAGAAACTTGTCAAATAATGCTTTTATTTCTCTTATTATCCGCTTATGTACTGAATAATTTGTTAGATTGCTGATTATGGTTTTTATCTATGACTGTCAGATCGTGACTTTTATCCTGCAATTTCCTGCAAGGTCTTATTTCAAGTTGCACTACTCGTTTGGAAATTGTTTTAAACACTTTTGTATGTTAGTATCCTTAACGGTGATCGAAATTTAAGATCATGCACCCGCCCTTTTGTATTCTGTTCTTAACGGCCGAAAAAAATATGGTCGAACAATAGACTGTCGTGAATTTGTGACATCCGGTCGATCGAATCGTGGTGAATGGAGTGGCGGATTGAGATCCTTACCGGCCAAATGCTAATTAAATCAGGTCGCACTACGAATTCAACAATCATTAAATAGGTCAGTAATAGAACGACGTCATTTCAACTGAATTTCTTTTAAAACTACGTTGTTGAATGTAATCACTACAAATTGAGATCTATTTTTATTGTAAATATAAAAATATATTTATATATTAAAAAGACATAAGATTGTTGTTAACTGAAGAACATGAAATTTGATGGATGGATGTTTTCAACGGTAAATAAGCTCACATGATGCACATTTTCCCCTTAATTGACATGTGCGACTTGGCTGGTGTTTGACATTAGACGTCTTGAAGTTGGATGACGGACTGGCAACTTCGATATGAACTTCGCTTAATAGAAATTGTTTTAATGGAATGAATGTCTCCTTGTATCTTTAATCTTTTAGCTTTAGAGGTAAATGTTAGACTGATGTCTCGTTTCATGGAAAAATTTTATGGTGAAAAAACAGAAATGATGAAAATAATTAGGATATTTGGTTGCACATCAAGCAATAGAAATAAAAAGAATGTAACACTAATATTTTCATTCTACTTTCTAAGGAAAGTTAGTTTTCAGTAACACAACATTTAACTGTGAAACATAGTGTGGATGTAAGAAAATCGAGAGAAAGTATTCTGTTTGGTTACTCGGTGGAAATGAAAGTTTTAAATAAGAAAATTATATGAAATTTTCACATTAGAAAATAAGTTTTTTTTCTTCAACTTTCTATCTTCTATTATTTTCTCAAATTTTCCATTACCGTAAAATCTCCGAAGATAAATGTAGAATTGTTTTTTTGTATCCATCACGTGGATATTAACATTATTTTAAAATAATAATCAATTTAAGTGACCATCAAAATGTTAGCTTTCCACTTGTACCTATGTCCATATCCACCCCCAGTTTCGTCAAAACCTTGGATTCTAATATGACACTCGCATCAAACTTTACACTCATTTTCGATATATTTGGGTTCGAATCTAATTTTAACGTAAATTAAAGCTCTTTGAATCAGCTTTCCAACGATATATAGAACATTTTCAAGGATAAGTAATGTGTTCACAACAAGCCCGAAGCAGCAAATGTCAAATCTATTTTATTCAGTATTATTTTAAACTGAAGCGTAACTTCGCACTCATTTTCGGAACCTTCAGTTTAGAATCTGATTTCGATATGAATCAGCTACAATTCTCTAGTTTATGTCAAAATCAGATTTTGAATCCAAGAGTGCCGAAAAAGTGAAAGAAATAATGGTGCAGCTATTTAGTTGCTGCACCATCCCAAAACCCTAACCCAAATCCCGAGACCCCAACACCACCACCACCTTAACCCTCCGCACCGCCGGCGACGATGTCTCTCCCTCCAGCCCCACTCTCCCTTTCATGAACTTCATTCCCAATCCCTACATAATCATATCCTTCATCAGATCCCTAATCATGTCGCCACGATTCCCCCCGGCATCGAACCGATTCTACCCGTTTCTGATGAAACGAAGATCGAGCGAGCTTGGTCGCATTGGAGGAAGCTAGGGTCGCCGAAGTTGATCGTAGCGCCGATGGTTGATAGCTCCGACTTCCTTTTCAAATGCTTTATATCGAAAATACGGCGCTGAAGCTGCTTATACGCCCATGGTTAGTGTACCTTTGTGGCGTGGTAAATATGATAAAAGCTATTCGACTTACTGATTTCTTTCGTGAGAGGTGAGCATTTCATGATGTATGCGTCGCGGAGATCAGGATCATTTTTTGACTACGTTGATGTAAATTTAGAGTGGTAACCTTTGTGGCGTGGAAGGTACATATGCTAAGTGCAATCTCGCCTGCTTGAGTGGCAGGCCTTTTTGTCTTTGAATGAAAAGTGTGCATTTAGGATGTATGTGTGTGTTCCGGAGTCGAATGCTAGTTTTCCTGCTTAGTTTGGGAAAGTAGTAATCTTAACATGTCGTTTGAAAAGTAAGTGTAAAGAGTTGTTTTTTGGTTGTTGTTGTTGTAGTTATTGATTAGTGAATATAAATTGGTGTAGGTGTCCGCAGTGAATTGCTAAAAGGGGAACTATGAAGCGGTCCTGATGGATAATCTTCCGGTAGTGAAATCATTAGTGGAAAAGCTGTCGAACAACCTTATGGTTCCAGACTTCTTCCAGTATTGCGCGTCTTTCCGAAACATGAGGACACGGTAGATTATGCTCGGATGCTTCTGTTCATGGAAGGACAAGGGATCAGAAGGATCAACCAAAGTTAGAGCAGACTGGAAAATCATCAAGGCTGTACGAGAAGCTGTCATAATCCTTGTACTTGATAACGGAAATGTGAGGCACATCGATTATGTTGACAACTGTTTGAAAGAGACTGGTGTTGAAGGCGTTCTCTCGGCCGAAATTCTTCTTGAGAACCGTTCTCTTTTTGCCGGTTACCTCACTGCAGAATGGGCAAGTGATGATGAATACAAAACTCAAGAAGCAAAACTAGGCCAAGACCAAGAATATCTACTTGTTGAATACCTAAATCTCTGCGAGAAATACCCTGTACCTTGGAGAATGATTCGTGCCCATGCTCACAAACTTCTCAGCGACTGGTTCAGCATTCACCCAGAGATTAAAGAACTGAACTTCCAACATATACTCACTTTTGGGTTTCTTTACGTTCTAGCGACTGATTTAATGATCCCGCTGGCCACATGCCTCTCTAATCTCTATACTAGGAAAATGCATCACACAATTCATCGTCCAATTGATTATCCATCATTTA
>JAWWMW010109851.1:0-10343 GCA_035048345.1 Echeveria elegans
TTTTTGTCAAATGAAGTTTTGTTTTGTCTTTATCCTTATTTTGTTTTATTATCCTATGATCTTTAGCGACGAAAATCAAGGACGGATTTTTGTGTGGGTGTTTGTGTGTTGAGGATGTTATTCTTTTTTATATATAGATATACAAGAATTAATATCTTAAAATTCCTAATCATATTTCTTCGGAATCTGACCCGGTGCAACCCCACAACTAGCTGTACTGAAACTTCTCTATCCGAATTCGGATGACTTCGGCTCCAAATCTGAATTCGACATGAACTAGAGCTACAATTTTCTAGTGTACGTCGAATTTAGATTTGGAGCCGAAGGAATCTGAAAACAGGAGAAAAGTTTTGGTGCAGCTAGTGGCTGCACCGAACAAAATAGATAGACCTTTGCTGCTTAGGGCGCTTGTTGGGAACATAAAACTTGTCCGTGGAAAACGTTCTATATATCGTTGTAAAGCTGATTCAAAGAGCTACAATTCTCTAGTTCAAGTCGAATTCAGATTCGAATCCGAAGTCATCCAAAATTAGGAGAGAAGTTCTAGTGTAGCTAGTTGTGGGCCTGCACCGAATCCGAATCCTTTTTCTTCATAGGGTCAAAAACCTATAGTAATAGTATGATATCCAAAAGTACTCCATCTTGATTTTAAATGCTAAATATAATCTTAAATTTTATTTTTTATTTATATTTTGTTATGTATTTTTTAATGAATTTTCAGAGAGATTGCTTTTGATAAAATTATTCTAAAAATACTTTGATTAAAAATATGAGTATTATTAAACGCCGGATGAATGTTGTTTGGCTAGGGCATAACCACATATATAATATAATGTCACATTAACCCGTCAATTGGATATAATTTTGAATTTTTGGATCGGGAAGGAATTAAAATATAATAATATCGATTCACTCATATGGATTTTCTTTGTTTTCGAGCAATATAGTGTATCTTACTATTAATCGGTAAAATACCTTAAATTAAAGGGTTAATTAAAGAAAAAGACCCGTATATGTAGCAAGTAGCATTTTTTTTCAGATGACACCCCTCCGTTAATTATGACGGACGGGTCTCTAAATGAAAACGTCGAAAACGTGAAACTCTTTAAGTGTTAAAAATAAACGGAGGGATGTCATCTGGAAAAAGTACTATAGATACGAGTCTTTTTCTATAATTAATCTTAAATTAAATTGAGGAAATTAAAAGTTCCTTTTAAGCATGTGTGTTTGGTGCGAAGGTATTGAGCTTGTTTGAAAGGTCATCAATAGATTAATCTAGTTGGTTAAACAGTTGTCTTTAGTTTCAAATGTTGAGAGTTCAACAGCCGGAGTAGTATGAATTCGGAGGTGTTTATTATCCGTTCTCGCATGGAAAATTACTTCCTTTTAGGTGGAAGTTGTTGATTGAGTCGAGATGTCAAATGTTTATTTAAGTGCGTGAAATTGACAATCAATTGACGTTTAGAAAGTCATATTCGAAATATCATTGCAGTCTGCAGAGAAACCCTCTCAAGGTCCGAAGGTCCGGAAGACCCAAAAACAGCCGATTTTGCTCCTTTTGTTCTCGTTTTTGCTATGTTCTTCTCCAAACTTCTACAATCATCATAAAGAGTGTTTTATACCTAAAATGACAATGTGAGTGTAGAATTTGATCGATATTATATGATAAAACTGAAGAATATAAGCAAATATGTGTCCAAATAATAGACTATTTTGACACCGATCACTCTGCGATCACTGTTGAACACTTGTTGAGTCGTCCACTGGATGTCAGAATCTATTGTAAAACCACAAATGATCTGCCTGCATTGCTGATCCATCTTGATTGCAGTGCCAACTAAAGTAAGCATGAGTTCGATTCTTAATGTCAAAAATACAATGATCAAAGCTAGACTCTCAAAATGCGGAGTATGCTGGTTGTGGCTCTGTCATGCTATAAAAGAAAAAACTCATCACTTTCTTCACTAGAAAAAACTTTATCAAAGCAAGTTGTTGAGATTAAGAGGAATCAGTAAATGTTACTTGATAGCTAAGTCTTCGAGGTTCCCTCCATCACCGATGGTTATGTATACCGGAGCGTCATTGTCTTTCTTTGGGTGACACAAGCCTTTTTACAATGTTGTATTTTATGTTTGATACACGCTCCTATTGTCTTTCTTTGGGTGACACAAACCTTTTTACAATGTTGTATTCTATGTTTGATACACGCTCCTATGGACGAGTTATCTAATAGAATTGACAAATTGTGCATCTGGTATTGTTATTATAAACGCAATATATTTTACCTCCAATTTCTCCACATATGCACAATTAAAAAGAAAATGAAAAAGCCCATATGAGAAGAAAGTACAAGAAACTTGCTAAAGTTATGTGTGAGATTAACTAGACACGTGAAGCGTAGTCATATGATTAGAACAATTATAGCTCTTTATTTGAGAAGATCATCAACATAAATACTCAGGGTTGGATGCATTTTGAACTACCAATGAAAATAATCTCTAAGGAAACATCCCTGAAATTTAGCAAGAATATGCAGGGAGGAATTACGTGCTTAATTTTCTAAGATGGGCCTACCAAAATACATGAACTTACCCATCAAAAACAATCCAAACAAAATATTTCTTCAAATTGTGAATTTGGAACCCTTCAACATCATCCTTCGACTCCATTCCGACCGAAATAGGTGAACACAAAATAAATGATTTATTATTTTCAAACACTTGGAGTACTATTACATGGCTTAGACTACGGACTAGCTAAAGGGAAATCGAGACTAGCAACGAAATTGTAGTGATTATTATTATTTTATAAATTAGTAAAATTATTAAGGCTTAGCGATCACTGTTGAACACTTGTTGAGTCGTCGACTGGATGCCAGAATCTATTGTAAAACCACATATGATCCGCCTGCACTGCTGCTCCATCTTGATTGCGATGCCAACTAAAGTAAGCATGAGTTCGATTCTTTATGTCAAAAATACCATGACCAAAACTAGACTCTCGAAATGCGGAGTATGGCGGTTGTGGCTCTGTCATGCTACAGAAAAAAGTTACTCGTCACTTTCTTCACTAGAAATTAAAAAACTTTACCAAAGCAAGTTGTTGAGATCAAGAGGAGTCCGTAAATGTTACTTGGTAGCTAAGCCTTCAAGGTTCCCTCCATCACCGATGGTTATGTATACCGGAGCATCATTGTCTTTCTTTGGGTGACACAAGCCGTTTACGATGGTGTATTCTATGTTTGATACACGCTCCTATGGACGAGTTATCGATTAGAATACATCTGTTATATTGCATTTTACCCAGTCAAAGAGGTTTGCTCACCGTTCTTTCATAAGCATGTACGTGGCCAGCAAACACCAAATCAACCTTGTACTGAACAAACCATGGCTCGAACATCACTCGCATGGTCTCTCCCTCCATGTAATGGTAGTTATAGCTGTTATACCACGGAGCGTGCACCATTACAATCAACCAAGGCGTCTCAGATCTGTTCACTTTTGCTAGTTCTCTCTGTAGCCAATGCCACTGAGGAGTATATTTACCTGGAAAATTTAACTTGTAGTCACATTGTAGTTGCTAAAAACAAATGCATGAAATAAAGACTATTTGATCAAATATGCATACCATATGCCGAGTAAGATGATAAAGAGATTATGTAAGCGGAAGCTCGCTTGATTGAGAACCAGAATGGTGCTATGCTTCCTGAAGCTCTAAACGGAACCTGATAGCGTTGTGTATAAGGCTTAAAGGGTTTGTTCTCACCCTGCACCGAGACATCAACAATGATTCAGCCTGCTTATGATCTTAAGTCAATTCATTATTGTCACAATAGATCACTTACAATTTCAGGTGCAAAATCCAACTCGTGATTTCCAGCAGTCCATATCCATGGTTGATATGCAGCGCTCCTCTCAATGAACCTTGCCCATGAATCCCACCTCGTATTGTCATGATATGGATACATATCAGCGTAGCTCATGTCTCCTAAAAACAAGACGGCCTTGCCTTTGACCGGATTTTGCTCGTAATGTGCAAGTGTTACATTTGAATCAAAACTCTGCCCCAAATCCCCTGGAAAAAGATAATAACCAATTAAACAAGTCACCTAGCCTACTTAGATTAGTAAAACACCTAACCAGCAGACGATAACTTCACAGAATTAATGGCATACCGATCAGGCCAAATGTGTATGGAACGTCCGGCCCTACGGCTGGGGGTGTGACAAACCAGAATGTCCTTGGAGTTTGTCCAACTCCAACTTCATAGTAATATTTGGTGTCATGCTGTCGTAACATAATATTAAGTTTAACCAACACAAGTGCAGGAATATACAGACGTAAAATGAGCTTAAAAGGTGTTAATCTAACCATGAGATTGCTTATGTTACAATGGTGAAGGTAGCCAGATGTGTAATTGTAGTATTTGTACGTAGAGTATCTCCCCTTTGCGGAACTTTTGACCTTACTGTTCTCCGGCCAATAATAAACAGTGCTAAAGCCCGGCTCTTCCATCGTCACCCACGATATGATCATTCCTCTACCTTCGCGATCTCCTTGAGTTATATGCACCTACATAATAATAATTTCCCATTTCAATCCAATCATCAACGTAAATGAAAAGTGCAACTTTTAATTAACCGAAACTATAACTGAATCCAAACCTGTTGAGGAACGTTGTGTCCGGGAGGAACACTAAACACATCACTAGTCAAAGGCATGTCGATTGTCAAATCATAGAGCTTCCTCATAAATCTACTCGTAACACCTCCATCACACAACACAACCAAGTGTAGAAAAACAAAACCCATAAAGATGGAAGCTAAAGCTGCTCCGAGTTGCGCCATCTTTGTTATCTTGCTCTGATCAAGTGTACTATGGAGTGTTTAGGCTTTATATAGAGAGATTGAGATCTCGAGGGAATATCCACGGAATGTACGTGCAAGGAATATTCATGGAGGAATTTACGTGTTTAAGAAATCTGAGTTGCACCTGGCAAAACTACCACTCCTTAATAAACGAGGAACCTAGTCAGCAACAAATAAATAAATGAAAGAAAATATCACGTTATATGTTGTTTATATGTTACTGGACCTGGACTTTTTATTTGAAGGATGAAGATGTTGACCGGAAATAGAGGGGTGGGCCTGGGCTTTTTAAGAAGCGTTACTCCTGATTTCGTTATTTTTCTACTAATAATTCGGGTGGTAAACTGTGGCTGATTATTTTTTATTATGTAATCCAAAATAATAATAAAAATATCACTGCAGTCTGCAGAGAAACTCCAATAAGCCTGTCCGTCGTGTCTCGCTGCGCAGATGCCCAAATCGGCGTCGGCAAAATGGACGGCGACGACGGCGTCAGTAACAACGCTAGCTACAGCAGCGGTGACGAGGATGGTGACGCTGAATGGAGAGCGGCGATAAACTATGTTTCCAATACAGTCATCGGATATCCCACTTCATCTTCTACAGCCGTTCAGTCCTCTACAAATTTAAGACAGCACGAAGAACGCAGTAACGAGCCTCCGAAATTGAAACACTATCAGATTAAAGTATGTCTTCCCATTTGATTGAGAGATTTTCAACCAAAGCTTTTTTTTTTTTTTTTGCAATTTAGGGTTTATTATTGCAATGCATAAAGTATAAGCTTCTGCTTCTGCTTGTAATTTTTGTCTCTATTGTATTGTTACATTATTTGTTTAAACATCAATGAATTCTGTGACTAAATAGGATGAGTGGTTATGAGTTTTGGAGCTCCAGAAGCAGCTCCGGGAGATATTGGACAAAAAAATAGAAATTGTGGAAGTCTTGGTTAATCATTTAGATGTAACAACTGATGAAGGTGAAGATGCAATAGCTAATGGTGGTGGGATTCGGCTTTTTAAGAATGCTCCCCTTGGTTTTGTATTTGATCGTATAGGTATTGGATACTAAAATTTTCTACTTCTGTGTCCATTTTGATTGAAGGATCGATAAATAGTCATTGCACAAGTGGCTAGTGTATCTCATTACATGAGACTCTGTGACTGTATGCGAAATTGGGGTGTTTTGGGTAAAGTTGTCGGAATAAGCTTTGATTTTTTCTGAGTCCCTGATCATGCTGGTAAAAATATTGATTTTGTATACAACTAAAAATTATTAAAGGACAGCAATGAGGATTGGGTTTCATTGCGAAGACTAGTGGATTCTTTGTTAAGCTGATTGGGTCTCGAAGCTTGTATCTAATGGATGTAGCATGTGTTCTAAACTGATGCATGCAACATTTGAAAATTTCTTCGTTTCGAGTGACAGTTCCTTCACTTGTCAGGGAATCATTTGTGTGCAACATTTGAATATTTCTACATTATGTACCTCCTGGCTTTTATCTTCGTATTGTTATACAATGGCAAGCTGAAAATTTTATCATTTGAATATGTTGGGTCGATCTATATTGTGTGGAAGTTAGAAGATGGCTAGTAAATGTATTATGTAGGCAGTAGGGGGTGTTTTGAGGATATTTATTGAGACGCAAAAATCATGATTTCCTTGTTAACTGCCATGACATTAGGCCTGGGCTTTAAGTGTTTGCAAATACTTAAATCTCTTTCATGGTCAATGATGCAAGTATTGATTGTGACAGGAATTTTACGTATTAGGTCCTTGTCAGTGCACTCTTATTCCATGTATTGATTATTCTTGTTCCAATCATGCATGATATAGATGAACTTCAGGGACCAACAAAGCGTCCTAATCTTATACCAGGCCAGGAGATTGACGAGCAATCAAAAAAGGTTAGTACATTTAACTTTTAGCGTTTGCTGTTCTTATGCCAAGGTGCAATATAAAAGCTGGCATATTTAACTGTTTGCTTTTCAGGGTTTCAGTTCAAGAGGAAACTCCAATCTGTTGCAGTTGATACATGAAGTGTTTTTTTCTTCATAGAAGTGGGGCTGATATAGTAGCGATGGCTAATAAGGCATACCACCAGAAATCATTAGCTTGGCTTGAATCAAAAGATTCGAAAGTTAAAGATGCAGCAAAAAGGGAGGCTGACAGAGTTGCTAAACTGAAAAGAATCAGGAGTGAGAAGTGGCTGCCCTCCGTTGCACGGGACTGGCAGGTTGTGAGACCGGCATGCTGTGAAGCCACTTACTGGGCATGCGTAGCTCCTGACCCTGTCGGCCCTTTTTCTTCATGGGTCATGCTTTCTAATTTATCACAGTCACAGTCAAATTACTCCTATGAAGCCAAAACTAAAATGTTCTCTGGGCATTAGATTGTGTTACAGTCTCAAGTCCAACTTAGAAAAGAATGTTGTCTAGATTAACAGAGATGGATACATCTTTATTCTGATAATATGAGACTGAGAAGGAAACGAGGAGTTTCCCACTCACAGTAGACAAAACTATTACTTCCATCTAAAGCATAAGGTAACTTTATAGAAGCAACGTCTGTTTTTAAAACCTCAGCCAGCCATTACCGCGCCTTGAGATACCCGTTGTCCTCCAAGTAGGATATAACTGTCCCAGCCAACAAGTCTGGGGAAGCACAGTCGCCACATTTCTGCTTTAAAACTATCTGCATTAAGCAACATGTGTTGGTCAGAGAGTTGGTGAAAGTAGTGCTCAAAAGAATCATGTGATAAACTCGTATACCTCACAGCTAAGGGGAGGCTCATAGGGATCATCGATTCCGGTGAGACCTGAGATGGATGAGGAGTTCAGTTGACAAAAGCTTTTCAATCTCAGGAACATCAAATGTAGCTTCAACTAAGTCAATATAAAGTACCTTGGATCTTCCCAGCTCGAGCCAGCCTGTATAGCCCTTTTGGATCTCTTGATTCACAAACTGAGAGGGGCACATCCATGAACACCTTCATAACTCATACTCCTACTATCAGGGCGAAAGAATAATAAAGGGCGCAATAAAGAGTGGAGCAAATATTAATTCCTGCAAACCTCAATGAACTCTCCTTCGTTCAATAAGGAACGGCAATAATCACGGTCTTTTCTGTAGGGAGATATAAGACTAGCAATGCAGATAACACCAGCATCAGCAAAGAGCTTAGCGACTTCTCCTATAAAATAATTGAAAGTTACGACATAACTCATAAGCGAAAAATTAACAAAAAAGAATAACAGGATAGGTCGAGAGATTATTTTCTTGAATTTTTATTTGTGAAATGTATACCCACCCATCCTTCTGATATTCTCTGCTCGGTCCTCTGCTTTAAAACTAAGGTCGCTATTAAGACCGTGGCGGACGTTGTCCCCGTCAAGGACGTATGCCAGCTTTTCCCTATTATGCAGTCCTCGAGCTAAAGCACATGCTAAGGTGCTCTTCCCTGCAGCAAAATTAATCTCTCAACAAAAGAACCCAATACAAGCAAACACTCCTGATGCTGACAACAAAAATTCAATGCAATTCGTCAGAGGGATCTGGAAATTGCCACCGAATATCTCAACTGTAGGAGACAGACGTCATCAGATTCAAATCACGCAACCTCTCTGGCGGATAAACATGGGTATAAACCTAAGTTGAACAAATAAGAAACTAAGAATACCTGAGCCGCTGAGACCAGTGACCCAAATCACGCAACCTCTCTGGCGGAGCAACTGCTCCCTGTCAGCTTTTTCCACTGAACACTTGTGCCATACGATGTTCGATGAATTCCCAACATTAGACATTGATGGAAAACCTGTTCCCAATATATTAAACAAAAGAGAGAGACAGCATATATGTGTCAAAGAAAACAATCAAATAGGGGATGTAAAGAAACCGCAATCAATATATAGAGATGTAAATTCAACCAGTAAATGCGATCACAATCGGAACATGGAATTGTACCAGCAGATGCAAAGAAAGTTTTAGAGAAACACCTTTTATGAGGATTTAGAAGTCAATCAAGTATAAAAATTCGATTTAAACAAGTCGAGGAATAATAAAGGAATATCCATTAGGGAATTCATGGGGCATCGAAAATGAAATGTTGAAAAACCAGCAAGGTAAGGAAAGTGGTATATACCGAAACCATTTAAGCAATCCAGCTTCTCACCACTATTAGGCCCTGTATCGTTTAAGCACAATCTGGAACCTTCCATGTCAACAATCGGCAGCGACCTTTTCACCGCCAAGATCCTTACTTTGCTCCATCTCCAACTCCCCCAGCTCGAGATTCCCAAAGCCGGCGACCGCCACGAAATGGGGTCGGTTGCCTTCATTTTGTATTTACTTATGAGTTAGGATCGGCGACTAAGGTTTGAGGTTGGATCGACGACGATCGAATTCTGTATAGATAGGAATTGGTTTGTTGGACGTAAATTTATTAAGAGAATTTGGAATTTGGAGGTTTTTGAATCATCCGGCGAATAGAAAAGGAGTGAGATTGAGGCGAGGTCGCTGTCAAGTTGTGTTCGTATCATGTTTTTTGGTCGCAGGCTGTCTCTAGTGGCTTTTATTATCAATATCCCTTCTACTTTTAATATTTTGAAGGGTGGATTAAATCGGAAATTATCTGTGAGTTCACGCATTTTCTTGAAATCATTCTATATTTTACAATTTTATCGAGAATGATTATGTCAAAATTTCAGAAACCACAACATCTCTTCTATCGTTCCAACTTGAGGCGTCAAAAATGTCTGGTGCCTAATAATAGCTTGTTATCCGCCCTTCAAAATTCATTCAGTTAATAGTTCATTTGAATTAATGGATTACTAAGATCACGTTAGTAGTATACTAAATCAACAATACCAGTAAGTCTAAATAAGTCACAACAAGCTAAGGATTCACAAAACTGGACCGAACCGAAAATTCGAATCGGCCAGACCGAAATTTCCCGGGACTCGAAGCAGAATTTTTCGGTGCCGGCCCGGTCCCCGGATCACTTTTTTATTTTTTCCCCCGATTCCGGTCCCGGTCCGGATCCGGTCCAAACCCAAAAAATAAAAACAAAGGAAAAAACCAGGTTTCCGGTTCAAACCCGGTCCCGGTCCAGTCCCCGCGTCGTCCTTTCTTCAAAATTCCGAATTCCAGCCCACCGGTCCCGGTCCGGATCACCCGAATGGGCATCCCTACAACAAGCCCAATAACATGTTAACCTTCATCTCACCATTCCCAACAGCCCTCGAACCCAAACCCAATGCCCGTTATGCTCCGCGAAAGTGCGATGCCAAATGCATGCCAGTTCAGGAACACGTTATTCTAACACTAAATGCTAGAAATTCAATTAAATGCCTTATACCAACTTGAAAATTTGTTTCTCTTGCAAGACGATAAAACTTAATGTCGAAAGAACAGAAACAGTAGCTATATTTCCGATATTTACACACAGTAGTCTATATCCCGCTCTACATGGCGTCATGTC
>JAWWMW010109861.1:0-20293 GCA_035048345.1 Echeveria elegans
AGTTTGTATTGTCATCTTTAAAGTCGTATGCATTTGGATTATAGTTGTTGTCCGGACAGAGAGAGTTGATTTGTGTATATGATAAGCAATGTGGTGACACGAGGCGCTCATATAAGGTGTTTTTAGTTTTTTGATTTTCACGGAATCCGCTCCCAAACTAGTGAACTATTAAAGTGGTGCACCCAAGTAAATCTTGGTAAACTGATTGTATAATTGTGCAAATTGTATATATTTTTTTCCCGATGGGTGGATACATGCAGTACATGACTAACGACGGCGACGACGGGTAGAATAAACAACCTCCACGCATGGATGCGGAAGAAATGAAAGACACCTAAATGGGCACAAAACCCATTAGATAAATATGGTGGAGGTAGGATTTGAACTCTGGACCTATAAAGAGTTTGTCTGACTCCTCAACCAATGGACCACCACCCATTGGTAATTGTATAGTTTTTGGATAGTTGCAAAGTTTTTTCTTGGATGTGGATCAGAAACTTCATGTTCTTTTTGAAATATATTGTTATCGAAATAAATATGAAAATTTTATAAATAACATTGTGTTGAAGATGAAGGAAGCAAGTAGTGTCAATTGCGTGATAAATTATTAGTCACTAACTACGCTTCGACGGGAATTTTTCCCGTATTTCTATTCGGATTCTTTCTAAAATGCTAAATGTTTCTCGTACAATTTTTTATTTTAATGTTTATTTTTTAAAATTTTTACATTTTATTTTATACAATTTTTATTTATATTTTTCCGTACCTCCATTACTTTTTTTTATTTATAATGTTTATTTATAATTTATAATTTTTTTCGTATTATTTTAAATAAATTTTATTTGATCAACTACGATCAAATACAAACAAATACGGTCAAATATGGTCAAATATGGTCAATTAAAGTGTTGAATGTCATGTAGTGTAATTATGTAAAGCTGAGAGGGCAAAATGGAAAATATATATTTGAACCTTCACCAATCACCTCTCACTATTTCGTCGTTTTGCGTCTCTATTCTATTATTATATTAGATTAAGCAAATACCATTTTGAAGTCCGTTAACAGTGCCTTCTGGCAGCATATTTGCATTTTAACTGATTTGCTAGAAAGATTTTTCCCCCCGATACAAACAGTGCCTTCCGGCAGCACAATAACACCAAAGCAAGACACTGAACAAGACCCAAGACGAATGCGCGCTCGTACAAGTACCAAACCTACATGCACTAAAAGGCCTCAGTTATAGACCCACAATCCTCAATCCAATATATGGTATCCTCTTTAATGATAACTGCTACAAAACCCCCCACTACGAGTCACTTTAATTATACTGCATCACCGCCCATATTTCCTTTCCGGTTCTGCAATTCTTTGCCCTGCCAATTTCTCATAAAGTATGAGAGCTACCTTCAACTTCGAACAACAGATGGTTAATTCTTGGAGCTCTTTGAGCCACCTTAATTTCCTCCACCTTGTTTTCTTCTTGCAGCTTCTCCAACCACTGCTGACAAATAATGAACAGATAAGGAGATATGGGATGGCCTTGCCTGACTCCTCTCTCCGGGATAACACCCTCTGACTCCTTCCCATTCACTTTAATTTTATATGAGGCCTAATCTCCGTCACGTACTGTGGCTCTTTAACCTTAGGAACGAGAACTATCTTAGTTTCATGCACCCTCTGGTCCAACTCCCCTGTTTCTAAGAATCTTAACACATATCCACACACTTTACTCTTCACCAAATTCCAGAAACTTTGATAGAATAATGCAGAAAAGTCATCCATACCCGGAGCTTTTCGAGGGCGTGCTTAATTTCCTCAAAGGTATAAGCGCAGCATTTGGTTCACTTCCTCAGGGACAGTTACCGAAAAATCCTCAAAGGCCTGGAGCCAATCAATGTCCTCCTCCGTAGCTGATACCTGAAACAAGTTGCTAAAATAGTTAGTAAATTCAGTCATAATGTCTAATGTGTGTTGTTACTTGTTCACCATCCTCTTTGTTGAATCTCTCAATGATCTTCTTATCCCTTCTTTGCGTAGCTTTTATCTTGAAAAATGCAGCCTTATTATCCCCATCCATCAGCCAGTCCGTCCTAGATCTTTGCTTCCAAAGAATTTCTTTTCTTGCCAGCCATTCATCCAATTTGGCAGATAGCTCCACTTTATTCTCAAGCTTTTGAAGCCTGGCTTATCATTGATCTTCTTCTGAACCTTTCCGAATCCCCACCTCCTTGTTTCTGTGACTCGCCACTTTCTTTGCCTCCTCGTATTCCTTTACGACTTCTCCGCTACCAGGTGTATCATCTCCACCCTCAACCATCCACCATATCCCTTCTTGCATCTTTTAGTTTCATGGTCCATCCGATACAACCCATTGCACACTGGTGCACTTGATCTTATAGCATACATTAGGAAGCTTCACATATTTCATACACACCCACGTTGGCTTCCTCGTTCCTCCCTACCCTCTTTAAGAATACTCCAGGTAAAAATTTTCTTCTTTGTATCGATTTCAACTCTGTGGCTGACGCCAAATCTTACAACTCTACTATCGTACTCTCTCTTCATTTCTCAGTTCAAAAGGTAGCCTGTAAATGTGCACCCAGACTTTTTTTTTTTAATTTTCAAAGTCATATGCCGGACTCCCATTTCTGCAACACCAGCGAACGTCCATGGCCCTCCCTCCAAAACCTTGCGTTGATCTTCCTCACACCCAAACTTCACCAACAGTATATTCCTTTCAACTTTAAAAATATGGAGTGGACTGCAATATAACCGTATGTTGCTATTTTTATAAATAAATCCTCCGTTAATCTGGATTTGAACTTGTTTTTGCTTTACTGTACTCTCTCAACACAGTTGGATAGAGAGATCTGACAACATATGAAGTTTGTTCGGTTCAGGCTGTTCTTGAGTTATAATTCACAAATGTTTGATTTCTACTAACGTTAATTTAATGAGGCAGATACTCTACCACTAAAGCCGTTAATTTGTTGACTGCCAAGTAAAAACACTAAACATATAAATTCTCCAGATTGCATTCTATTTCTTATATGTTCACTCACTAAACATATTGTTAATTTTTTGATACTGTTACACCTGTTATATATTTTTAGTACAAGATACAATATTATATAGTACATCTAATTTCAATCGTAAGCACACATTTCACAAATTGTGCGTTCAATAACCATTTGACACATCTCAATACTGGTTTTTGATTCGATCAATCAACGAACTTTCACCTATAATGAAGAAAATTTCACCAGATCTACGCAAGAGCGGAACAAATAATACCTTCTTCGATGAAAAGCTTTCAAGAAGGAGATTAAAAGTAATGATAGAGTAAAGAGGTCGTACCCCTAACCCTAAAAAGTTATGAATGACTTTATGTTCATTACCGTGAAAGTTATAATTTTAAAAATTCTTATATTCTCACGATTAGTATTATCGAAAACGAACTCTTCCAATGATCCTAATTTATATTCAATAAAAGCAAATCTTAACAAGAGCAGCACGTGCACATTAATAATTGGTGAGTTAAAATATGCACATACTGTTGTCGCCCACAGTTGTCTGAAAAACCAAATGCGGCCCCCTGAATTAAAAAGATTAAAATATACAATCAACTTTGTGACGCATCATGAACCATAATTAGTGGAAACATTATCCAAGCACTAGCGGATCATGGAATTATTTTTACTGGGGCGAGATAATTTAAAGAATTTAAATTATAGTCTAATTTAAAGTTTTGAATTCAGTCAGCATTGTTCTCATATAATCAACTATATTCTGTTAGATTGAGTTTTTATAGAGCTGAATTCAAGTAAGATAACAAATATATATGTATGAAGAGGTTTCTGGAGTTTGAGAGGAATCGCATGGAGATATTGGAATCGAAAACACGAATTTGGAGGAGATTTCGAGAGCAAGACAACAGACATCTGTTTCCGCCGTATCCCGGTTGGGACGACGGATGCTTGACTTGTGAACCATAAATAGAGGAAACATTATCCAAGCATTAGCCGATCAAGGAATTATTTTTATTGGGGCGAGATAAATTTGATGAATGACAGTATCAAGAATTTAAAATATAATTATAGTCAAAAAAAAATTCAATGTAAGGGACTACACGATACATGATAAAGCACATGTCGCTCTGGACATCAATACCTAATAAAGCACAACAATAAATGCATGGCTAAAAATAACCCAAACGAAAAAATGAGGAGACATCCCCATTAACGGGAGAATCCCAAAGGACACTAAAGGCGTCACAATCAAACCCAAAGAAAAACCAAAAGCCAACAACCTTCCGACTTCCACGCCTCCTTCACGTCGGATCGCCACACAACCAGTAAAAACTAGTTGCAGTCCTCCATCGCGGTGGATCGAATTTAGAACCGGCGACGGAGCTAACCGACACCTAGGACCCTCCGACTTCCACGCCTCTGCTAGCCAACCCAAACCAGCACACGACCGGTCAAACCCCAGTCGTGTCCCTCCATCGCGGCAGAATTCCAGTACTCCAGATCCGGCGACTGTACTGCGTCTCAGATCTAGCTCTCTGAAGACCCCACAAAGACTCGCAACTCACCGACATCCTCTTCAAACCCCAAAACTCATCCCCAGCTTTTCGGCGTCGATAACCTCGTTGTGCAGACGCCAGTCCACCTCCATCCTAGCGCTGGTGGAATTTCGGGCAATAAAGATGGCCCTGACAGAATTGGCAAGACCGCGGATGAAGCGGGACTGCTCCGGCCGACCCAAACAGACTCTTATTCGGCGTGACAAACCGGCGAGGCAGCCGATTAGTTTATAAGCCACCGATCCAAAAAATCACGATACACTGCCTAGTATACGGAAAAAATTAAGATTACATATTTTCTATAACAATATTCCATTTGGAAAAATAAAAAAACCCGTCTTAAAGTAAAATTCTCGTTTCGCCCCCGGTGTCTAGGCCACCGTAACAAAAAGCACACAAACCTTGCGGATGGTGGCACAATGTGATTTCTGTCCAGTTTTCTAAATGTTATTCACTACTTTGAATCTTATTTTATTTAAGGTTATTTATGTAAAATCACCTGTATAATATATCATATTACATTTAACCAAATGTATAATCTAAAGTTTACAATCCACAATTTGTATACAATATCTATACTAATAATAGTTCTTCATCCACAATACCCAAACAGCAACGGCAACTTTCGTTGCTAAAGTTTAATTTTTTGTTGTTAAATCCCCAACACATCACACTGCCCACCAACCCATTAGCCAGCTCACCTCACTCTAGGGGTGCACATCCGAGTGGACCGGAACCCGGATTTTTAAGGAGTGGACGACCCGGGGACCGGACCGGAAAACCGGGTTTTTCCTTTGATTTTTGTTTTTGTTTTTCCGGGTTTGGACCGGACCGGACCGGGACCGGAAAAAAATAAAAATGTGACCCGAGGACCGGACCGGGACCGGGAAATTCCGGTCCGAATTTTGTGCACCCCTACCTCACTCAGCCCACCATTCAGTCCAAAAATTAAAAAATTATTTAAAAATTTTAAATTAGAAATTTAAAAAATAATTGGGAAGTTTGTGAGTAATTGAATGGAAAAATCAGAATAAAAAATACTTAAAAAACCATAACGGGAAACGTAGGGAAAAATTAGGAAAATCAAACGAAAATATACATAAAAATGTATGTTCATGCCAAGGTCTTGTCGGGACGACGGATTCACCTCTAGTATTGCATAAAAGTACATGTATAACATCAAAATTTTCAATTAACCACCTCGAAATTTATATAAAATGTCAAAATGTGTACTACATTTGAGAATGTGTGGGATGAAGTTTGTAAAAGTTCAATGCTGTTCAAATTTTTAAGAAAATGTTCATATCCACCGATTTAAAATGTGTATATAAAAGGGAGGTGCTTAATTGAAACGTTTGATTTATAAATGTGGTTGTTTATTATGCCCGTCGCTGGCGTGCCAGTTGTGTATTAAATGAAGTTGCTTGCGCAAGTTGCTTGCGCAATGGAGTTGTTGTCGAGTCATTGAAGTCCTGTATTTGGTGGAGATGCTGCTTAAGGCCTGCGCGTTAATAGATATGATTATGTACTTGAATTAGCTACATATGATGTAAGAATATTCTTGTACAACATGTAACCACCTATCGAAAAAAAATAATAATAATAATTTTTATGAGATATGTTTCACCCTACTTATCACTGATGTTGTACAGATTTTCATTCACTATTTTTAGTGTCATATTATATTCATGTTATCGCTCGTCTAGTCTTCTTTACCTTATCTTGTTTATCAATCTACCTATTTTTCTTCATTTCAAAGTCAACTTGATGCTAAAATTCAAAATATATAACATTACGAATTGTGTCACTCTAAATTGTGTCACTCTAAATTGATGCTAATATATAACATTTCAAAGGCTTTATCGAATTATCATCATTGATCAAACATTAGTGATGCCTCCAACATATGATCCGCAATTTAAGCATACGCATGCTTAATTTACATGCTGCAACAATCATGCATGCCTCCAACCTATGATCCTTTGGTACTACATTTACGCTCTCATTTGAGTGTGTCACTCGCTCACTGTCACTCTTTGATTTGCGTTCATTTACCAGAAATATTATATTAGTTAAGATCATACATAATCAAAATCCCTTTTAAGACATGGAATTCAGTCGATAACAAGATGATCATCTTAACTAATATAATAAAATATTATATTAGTTAAGAGCATCTTAATTGACATTTCAATGTTTTAATCATACTCATACTCGATAACAAGATCACTATATATCTTCACTCTTCATTTTTTGAGTGTATTTACTTCACAATTCACTCACTTTCATTGTTATAGATTCAATAAACCCCGGACCACATAAATCATGGACGACGTCGTCCCCGAGGTGATTCCCTTCAACTTCCGACCATATCACCCACATTCCAACACATCCCAACCTTACTACGTCCAAAGTCCATCCCCAAACTCTCCTATCCCGGATCAGCCCTCACGATTCTCCCTATCCGTCCTATCTCGTTACTCCTCCTCCCAAAGCTCAATCACCTCTGAAAAACCCACCACGCATTTCAAAACACGTAGCTCAGCGACCGTCGTGGGCATCGATGACGATGAAGATGAGGAGGAGGGGTTAGGACTTGATCAGGATAATGAACAACATGAGATGATCACGGTTAGAGACTTGTTGGTGAAACATGAGTACGAGGAAGAGTGTTACTACTATGAGAGGAAACGAGGGTGTTTTCGGTATTTTCTGATTGGGAGGAACTCGTCCAGTGGGTGGATATGTTTGCAGATTGGGCTGCGGTTGCTTGTTAGCTTGGGCTTGGCTTTGCTTGTCTTTTACATCGCTACGAAGCCTCCTCGGCCCAATGTATCCATTCAGGTACTACTAAACTAACATGTCATTTATTACTGTAGTCGATAATTTCATCAAAATATAAATGAAAATTTATGTTAATTTCAGTCTTTCTGAGTAGTATTTTTTTTTTGCATGAGAAAATAAGTTAATTATTATAACGTATGCAAATAGAGAAAAATAATGTTTCAAAAAATATATGTAATTAACAGAATGTGTGGTCTAGACTTCCAGTGCCCGGTCAAGTTTCGAATTTCGATACATAAAGAAGAAGAAAATAAAAAAATAATTTTTTTTTTTTGGTTTGACGATCAATACTAATGGGAAAGAATTATTTAATACTAGTGAATACTGAAATTGTGTAGATTGGTGGAATTGGTGGATTTGAGCTAGGAGAGGGAGTAGACAGGACAGGCATCCCTACAAAGATTCTAAGTTGCAACTCCTCCATTAATCTCCTCATTGACAACAAGTCCAAAGTGTTTAGTTTGCAACTCCATCATCCTATCATCACCTTGCACTTTGATCAGCTACTTCTCGCCATTTCAAGAGTAAGAGTACATCATATTTGCTTTTAGAAACACGTTCAAATATGTACCTTATCAAATATCACTCATGCTCAAGGGCTTGAAATATATAGGGTAACATCGACGATAACACAAACGTGGATGCGTATCAGACATCGATATTCAAATTATTCGTGGGGACGAGACATAGGCCAATGTATGGGGCCGGAAGAAGTATGCAAGACATGCTCGAATCCGGAAAAGGAGTACATCTAGTATTCAAACTGATACTAAAATCAAGCTACCGAGTTCTAGGTAGTTTGATAAAACAAGAATTCAATCACAAAGGGAAATGTGATGTTTTCTTAACAAGGCTTTACAACAAGAAGCACCATACTCAGTCCTTCAACAGCACTTGCAATGTCGTTACATCTTCCTAGTTAACTACTTGCTATTTTTGTTCATGTAGTTTCTATTTTGAACCATTAGACAAAGGAGACATAACTGATGTTGGTTTGGTTGAGTGTGGTAGTTGTTAGATGTATGAAATGGGATCAATCGGATATGGAAGATATGATTGATTTGGTGGCTACTCATTGTTGTGGAGGTGTTAGGTATTTGATTCGGCCCTTAAATTTGTTGCCACCTAGTACCCATCTGCTTTGCTGTTCGAACTGGAAACACTTTCCTGGGGTCCTTGTTGTAAATCATCTGCACATCCTTGTTCAAATGTATCCCCATCTGGGTTGGTTCTTAAAGCATAGTTGTGTTGTTCACTTCTGATCAGGTGGGTAGACTACGCCCGGCGGATCGGGATACAAAAAGTTAGAGACTAGAAGAACATCGTAGCCATATAGCATCGTTCATCTTTATGATGCTCGGTTTAACTTCAATGTATCTTCTTCTGTTTCTGTGCATATTCTGTCCAGCAAAAATTTACCTTCATCAATTGTTCAATTGAAACAGAAAGGCCAAATTGAAATTATTATCAAACTACAGGGACCAGAAGGAATACTACGCCCTATCAAATTCAAACATTTAACAGACTTCGGAACATTTTACACGTGCCAACAGCCGACGCCACATCATCACCACATTGATATTCAGATTTTCGTTAACATCATATGTGAATGTGATTCTGTGATAGTGTGAGGAATTAGGAGTAACTGAAAAGCGGCTGAAAGAGTTGGATGTAAAATACATGAAAAGAACTGTGGAGGACAACCAAACTGGTACATCTATAGATCAGCTGTTTTTCAATGACCCTGATGGCTTCATGGTTGAGATTTGCAACTGTGAGAAGCCTGTTCTGGCCGGTTCATTAGGAAAGATCAGAGTGCCTATGGACCGGCACACACCGCCGCTCGAATTTGATAATCATCAGGTCAAATAGGCATGTCAGGCCTTGTTGATGTCCTTGTTGCTTCCACATTTCTTTGACCTATAAACAGCGTCAACAAGTAATGTAACACGCTTTATTTTAATGTGTTTTCTGAACTAAAAGAGAAAAACAGTTCCTCAGTGGATGGGCTCTCCGAGTAATCTAGATAAATGAAGCGATGACCTAGAGATAACCACGGTTATAAAATAATCAATCCTATTCAATCATGTAATTATACAGTTTACTTTGGTTCAGAGCAAGTACCCATGATCCCCATGCTTACCAAACAAAACCTAAGCTGGTGTATCTCTTCCTATGCCCTACTCTGACGACTGAGTATCCGCATTAGCCTGCCTTTTGACAAATAATTTGCTAATGTCTTCAGTCACAACATTGCTCCTGTAAAAATTTCAGTCACGAAGAATCAGAATGGACTCATGTTCCAAAGGGGAAAATCACCTTATGCACATTAATGTGATAATATTTGTGTAACTTACCTCCCACTGAGCTGCGGTGGAACTAACAATCTATTAGCACCGACATTCCTAGGTTGTGAAGAAGCTCCCTTTGGTAGTTTTGCTTGCGTGGATGACGAGGGTGTCCCATTTGCTGCTCGCTTGCGTGAAGCATTTTCATACATAGTAGATGTAGCTCGCGAAGCATAATTGCCTCCAGTAAATATACGAGATGATAAGTTTGAGGAGTTTAAAAGGAGAGAAGCATCAGGGAGTTTTTCAATCGAGGGCCTAGATGGTCGTGTTACCGGCTGCTCAACCATTCTGAATTTCAAGAAAAAATCATAGAAACAAAACAAAAAATAAAGTTTCATGAACTGCAGCATGATACCCTAAATTCCACGAAGCACCCGGAAAGAGTAAGACCTAAAACACTCAGCAGTTCCATCAATTAAATTTCGTCGTTCTACATAAAGTAAGTGCATCCCTGCGATTCTCCTATTTCAGTGAAGTTAAGCAATTCAGTACACAACTATACCCCTACGCTCAAGCCACACCACAATCTCATGCATTCGAGCTAACCTACTTCCATCAACTGAAAAAATTGAAACTAAACTCACTATCAAAATCACGAAGCACAAATGATTTCCACAAAATAACCACCAGGGACAACAAAATTTATCCTTGTGCACAAAATTGTATGCTGAACAAGGATTCAGACTTTTGAATGAACCCTAATCCTATGAACCTAATTAAGCAGAAATAAATCACTTTAAAAATGTACAATCATAATCCTCACAAAATTAATCAACTAACAATCAGTGAGGAGCAAACCAAATAAGATAGTCTAGAAACCCTAATTTGAAACTACTGAGTAAGAATCAATTACTGAGTCTGACGAGGCGAATTAGGGCAAGGTCCGATCACAGAAGCTTCTGGAATCTTCTCCTCATGCTCCCTTCTATCTCCGTCGCTGTCGTTTGAATCGTCTTCGTCGGAAGCGTAATCCACCAGAGACATTTCTGTGCGCTGCCCTCTCGCTATTTACCCTACCGCTTTATATTAATGCCTCGGAGCTCACCGACATTCGGCAATTCTTCTTTACCAACTACGCAAAAGACGAAAGTACCCCTATCTTCGGTACTTCATCAGTTCGAGTTCAGCTTGTTGATTAGGTTACCTGTTCATACCGATATTCGGTAACCAGTTAACGATTTGATTACTCACCAATCCGATGCCCTGTAATCCCCATTTCGACTCCGTTGCCTGCCGCGCGTCGACATCCGGCCGATTCACTCCAAAACCGACGATTTTGGCAATCTAAGGTGCTCCACTAGCAAAGATCACTCGTTTCGTTAATTTCCACATATAATAACAATTTCTAGGGTTTTGATAAGATTTCGATTTGATCGATCGGTTCATCGACCGCTTGGTTATTTGATGGACAAAGTTGTGGAGGCGGTAGAGAAGGTGAAGAGAGATTGGGGAGAGACGTATGTACAAATAGAAAGTCAAATCAAGTCAATTGAGGAATGTGGAAAAGGAGGAAGATCTGCAGATGAAATCAATGCACTACCGAGATTTAACAGGCTAGCTCAAGATGGACTTGCTGCGCTTTCTTCGCTGATTTTTCAGCTTGATCTTCTTGCAGTTCAGCTTCCGTCGTTTAATGAGGTTGAAAGTGCTCAGTCCTTGCTCGAGTCGTGGAAAGATCAACTCCAAAGGTTAATTATTACTACACAGATGGTGATTTTTTTCTGATAGATAGATAGTTGGTTGTTAATATGCGTTTTTTGTTTCGTTTATCTAGCTTGCGAGGGAAGTGGAAAAGAGCAAATTTGCAAGCAAAGGAGAATATGAGGAAAGCAGCGCAGAAGGAGGTGACCAATCTGCATATTTTACGTCTTGTTCGGTTAAATATGATTTACGGTGCACATATATCATAGGATTCGCTTCGTTAGCTTGAACATTTTTAGGCGTCAGTAAATTTTATAAGCATTTTTTGTGGTAATGAATGTCTAGTTGGTTTTATCATGGTGAAACACTTTAAAGTATATCATGTTGTCACTTGCTTATGTTTTATCTCTTTTTACTTCGAAGGATGTGTCTCCACCGACCATTTTATATGTTCAAACTATAAATTTTTTTTAGCTTTATGTTGAAATGGTTGACAAAACCTAATTACTTCCAGGTGTTTTTATCATCTCCATATCTAATTAAAATTTTCCGTCTTTCCGATAAATACCTAAAGATAAAAGAAAAACATTTGGTGAAGAATTTACTTCATAATGTTGGGTGCGCTTTTTTTAATTTTCCCCTGGTTCATGGTATTGGAAACCCGTCAATTGAAAATTAAAGACATGATTGAGGAATTACCCTTATACACTGACCATATTCTTGTTCTGATGCAGAGAGAGATTCTTTTGGGGGGTGGTGAAGAGTCAACAATAAAAAGACGTAACTTGCAGTATGATATATTTTAATGTTGATTTCCCAAACCTGCTCTGCTCATTCCATTATCATTGCATGATCTTGAGTAGTATTTCGTTAGGCAGTGTCTTAGGTATATGTGGCCATGATATATGTAGATTAGCATTGTAAGTGACCACTGTTGTGCTTATGTTGCAGGACTAAGGCTGGGATGACAACAGCAGCTGAAAGCATCACCGATAGTCTTCGCCGCACGCGTCAGCTTATGGTGCAGGTTTGCGTACAGAACACTCTTTGTTTGTGATTACCGATTAGTATATCTGTACCTAATATTAATTTCTCGTCCATCTGCTTGTCCCTGTATTTGTTTGTCTTGTGCTCTGTATTTTATTTACTAGGGACACATAGCTGACTAATGTTTTGAGTTTTGACAACAAAAAAACCTTCACAGGAGGTAGAAAGAAACGCAAGTGCACTCACTACTGTAGGTAAATCAATGTCCGTAGTCTAAATATTTTGAAATCTATTATAGCTGATCGATCAAGCTGTTTAACTTCGGTCTGCAAAATCATTTACGATATTATATGTGTATCGATCTCCTGAGATTTTATCTTATTTGCTGTACAGAGGATTCAAATACAGTTTTAAAGAAAGCTGAAAGCGAATATAAAGGTCATCGGTCATTGTTGATGAGAACTCGAAATCTGCTCTCGACAATGCAACGCCAAGATGTACTTGACAGGTTGAATATAAAACGAAAGCTCATTACTTTCATCATACACACATTAGTTCAACCTTTCATATCTCACACTTCTATAATTGACGTATTTGTGACAGGGTAATCCTCACCATTGGATTTCTACTTTTCTCATGTGCTGTCCTATACGTGGTGTCGAAACGAATGGGGCTGCTGCAGTTACAGAGGACTGTAACTGCAGCAATAAAAGCAGGCATGACAAAGAAACCAGAGGCAGTACTGCAAGACATTCAAGCGGCCATCAATCAAGCTCAGGTACTTAATAATGAAGTTGGCACTTTAGATGCACCACTGCCCCTCCTGATGCATGATGAACTATAAGTCTGGTTGTGTCTGTACACTGTTCAGTTCAACTAAACGTTTGAAATCTAAGTAAATGTACTTAATTCTCAAATTTTCAAAACGGTGCAGTTTTATAGTGTACACAGTCCAGCTGGAGCTAAAGGAAAACGAATCAAATCATCTAATTATGTTTAAATTAACGACCCATAATCTTTGTTAACAAAACTAATTAACCACTAACGACATCTTCAATTCAATTTCACAAATCCGAAAGATATAAACAATGATTTAGTTTATGATAATCGCAATTAAATCCTCGTTTTGCTTTAGAAGAAATCGATAATTGCAGATCGGATTCATATCAACAACATCACGTTTCAATTCAATCCAATCTCCAGATCGCCGCATTCCGATTCCGATGACCCCTTCATCCTCCTCGCTTTTTCGCTCACTCCATTTCAACCGATTAGATTTCTCTGATTTTATTTAATTTGATTCTGTTTTGCTTTGATAAAAAAAGACGAGCCGAGCCGATTGGTTGATTTGATTGCGGGCGGACGACGGCGACGGTGATGAGAGTGGCTTGTGGTGGAGAGCGTGTGCAGTAGGAGTGGTGGAAGGAGATGAAGGGCGGAGGAGGTTCCTACGCCCTTCCGGCGAAGAGGAGGTGGAGACGAGTCATTGGTGTTCTCGTACTCGTCGTTTTGTCTATGTTGCTTCCTCTTGCTTTCTTGCTTAGTCTCCACAGTGGCATCATCTCCACTGGTATATTCACAATTTTATAGATCTGCTTCTCTTATGCCGTCGATGTCAATGATCAACAGATCTGAATGTGATGTTTGCTTAGATTATGATTTTTGCTAGTGTGTTTCTGACCAGTGTGATTTGTTTTTGATTGTTCGCAGGAATTTCGTATGAACAACAAAGCTCAATATTTGTAAGATTTTGAAGTTTAATGAAGTTATTGTATTTTGTGTTATGACTTAGGAGGTTGCAAATTGCAATGTGTCCTTGCAAGACAATAATAAGAACTGAACAGATCTAGTTTATGGACTCAGGATGTGCTTCCTGGTGTTGATCAGTCTGACGCTAGTAGTACTAGGAGGGAATGGGAGGTAAGCAATTCCATATTAACCAAATTTAACTTGGGTATGTTTTTAAGTGAATAACTGTTGATGTTTCTGATATTGCAGAATGACAAAACAGAGCAAGTGGAAAATGTTTTGAAAAGAATGGGGAAAGATAACCCAAAGGTTTTTGTTCTTATTCTCATGTTTCAGACTACTTAACGTGTGCGGTTAATAACAATTCGCAAGAAAATTCAGCGAGTGTAATTTGTTTGGGTCTCGCTCTCATGTGTGGTGATGCTAAGTGCTAATCTGACTAGAAAAACTGCTTTTGGAATTTTCTCTCTAATTGGGGGAATGGCCGCTGAAAAGTGAAAACCCAGTACATGGACAGCTGATATGTTTTCCAGTTGAAGTGTTACCTTCCCGTCGATATTATTAGAACAGAAGTGGATGATGAAGCCTTGAATCAAGAATAACAGTTAGCAAGCTAATTATGGGCTACCGGTGTTAACTATAAAGGATATCTTTTACTGTATGTTGTTTGCTTTTTGTGATCATCTCTTCTGAGTTTTGGTTGCTTGTGCGTCAGGATGCCTCGGCTAACTTTGTTGATAAAACTGAAAATGAGGAAGATGGAGGTGTCCCGGAAGAGATAACCCAGCCAACCCCAGGTTAGAGTTAATTGTCATGCTACCACTTCTTTGTAATTTTCAGAATGCTGTTTTGAGAGTAATTACGATTAAACGAAACCCAAAATCAAATGTGTAGGCTCTCATGGACCACCAGACGTGCCGAAACCAGACCCGAATCCTGCTACAGATGTATGATTCTGTTACGGATTCAAATTTACTGTTGATCGTTGTCAAGATTTTCCTATAGTATCTAACTTAATCATACTTGTGCTTTCATCAACTTGATGATGGTCTATTATAGGCTGCTGCGGGCCATCAGTCGGAAGCCGCCGGTATAACCACCAGCAATGCTATTGAAGAAAGTGAAAATTCATGTGAATTAAAATACGGAAGCTACTGTCTTTGGCGTCGACGGCATCGAGAAAAGATGGAAGACTCCATGGTTAAGAAGTTAAAAGATCTGCTATTCGTTGCTAGGGCATATTATCCAAGTGTTGCTAAACTTCCAAAACAGGAAAAACTATCACACGAAATGAAACAAAATATCCAAGAATTTGAGCATGTATTTGGCGAAGCCATTACCGATGCCGATCTTCCTCATCAGTAAGTTTTGATGCATTTAGCATAGCTTTCCTCTAACGTAATATCCTTTGCATGATCATTGTAACCATTCTTATATATCCCCTTCACATGTTAGGATTGAAGATAAGGTGCAAAAGATGGAGAATGCAATTGCAAAAGCTAAATTGGTTGTTGCCGATTTCACAAATGTTGACAAGAAATTACAACAGTTAGTTGATTTGACAGAGGATGAAGCTCGGTTCCACATGAAACAAAGTTCTTTCCTCTACCAAATTGGAGTGCAGACTATGCCGAAGAGTTTTCACTGCCTCTTTATGAGATTAACAGTCGAGTATTTTCAGTCTACTAATGATATTGAACTCCCACTAGATGAGAAGTTTATGAACCCTTCCTTGCAACATTATGTTTTATTTTCAAAAAATGTGCTCGCAGCATCTGTTGTGATTAATTCGACCGTAATGCATGCAAAGGTAAATGATTAACAATCTTTGATAAAATACTTTTTTCTTCTGGAACTTTGTCATGTTTAATGATTGTTGGGTTGGATGTGATTTTGTTTTTCAGGAGAGCGGGAATCAGGTTTTCCATATCTTAACGGACAAACAAAACTATTTTGCGATGAAATTTTGGTTCTACAAGGCAAATTATCTGGAAGCGACAGTGGAAGTATTGAACATTGAAGAAATTGAGCTACCGGACCAGTCAACTTTGCAACTTCATCTCCCCGAGGAGTATCGTGTGTCGGTTCATGGGATGAACAATTTCCGTCCGACACAAATCATGACTGAATATATATCCGTTTTCTCTCATTCGCATTATTTTCTCCCTGAAATTTTCCATTATTTGAAGAAAATTGTGGTTTTGGATGATGATGTGGTCGTCCAGCAAGACTTAACAGCTTTATGGAGCCTTGATATGGAAACTAAAGTTATTGGTGCCGTTCAAAGGTGTATTCTGCGTTTGGGTCAGCTTAGAAGTTACATGGGTGAAAAAGATTTTGATGAAAAATCATGTTTATGGATGTCTGGGTTGAATGTGATCGATCTTGTTAGGTGGAAGGAACAAGATATTTCTGGAACTTACAACAACCTGATGATAGAGGTATGCAGACTCTCTCCTTTGAAGTAATGCAATTTGCATTCCTGAACTTCATTGTATCCTCCATTGATAGGCTACATGACTCGGTTCTTTTGTTGTAATTGCAGCCGCTATCAGGAAAAGTATCGTCAGAATCTTTGCCTCTGCGATCAACCTATCTCGCTTTTCAAAACCAAGTTTATCCCCTTGATAACACATGGGCGCTTTCCGGAATGGGTCATGACTACAATTTGAACGCTGAAACAGTCGAAAATGCTGCAGTTCTTCATTATAATGGAAATATGAAGCCGTGGCTAGACTTGGGGATTCCGAGTTACAAAAGTTATTGGAAGCGCTATGTTGATGGCGAGAACCAGTTTTTAAACCAGTGCAATGTGAATTCATGATGGAGGAACCTAGTATTTATACTCATCACGGAAAACGTACTACTTTTCCTGACCTCATGTGAGAGAAGTCACTCCTGATAGACACTGGTTGCTCTCAGTATATTATTTACCTCCACCTCACAAAAGAGGACTTCAGGCTAGAAAGAAACAGCAGTTGCTAGCATACACAGTTTGTAACTCATGAAGGACATGCTCGTCTCCAGGTTGATAGGAATTGTGTTGTTTGGCAGCTCATTATAAGTTTTGATAAAGCCGAAGGCATTTTGAGTCGGTAGAAAAGTAATACATTCTTTACGTTCAATCCAGGCACTCAGTTTCTTACTATTGTACTTCGGTTGTAAAGGGCACGTCAATTCTTTGTTTAATGTATTCATAGGATTGATGTTCTTTGTAACATATATTCGATATTCGATTCATTTAATGTCATTCGGAACCTTTTATTTTCCTTTAGCTCTTCGCTACGTAATTTCTTTAAGTCATGCTCATGTCAGATATCCTCCATGTGTGTGTCTAATGCTGTCGATTACCTTCCGTTTGTATCATGTAAAGTTTGAGGAAAGAAACTAAAATAGAAAGTTTGATGAAAGAAACTAAAATGGAAAGTTGAGGATCAAATAATTTCCCATGTGCAAAATTTATATATGTTAGATTTTTTCTCTCTCTCTCAATGGAACCTTTTATTTTCTCATGTTCGCTTATAATTTTCTGTCCATCCATCATATTTTCCGGAAACCAAACGTAGCGTTAGGGAACGAGCCTTTACTTGCTCGAAAGGAGATATTATTGTGAAGTGAACTCATCTTACCATTTTAAAGCAAGCAACTTTTTAGGTCACGGTTTTACATCACAAACACAAATTCAAAGGAACTTACTCAGTTTGCACAATGGAACCAAAAAAATGCCAATCGTGTTCCGTCCGAATTCCAAAGTGTGAGAGGTCTCAGATTCCAGCTTCTTGTATATTTTCACTTGATCAACTGAGTTTTTCTTTTGCATCTAAAGTGTGATTTAGAGATCATGGATTGACTTTGTAAAGCGAGAATCCGGAAAAAGTGGAACATTGTTAGCTGCACCATAGGTCCTTAACACTCTATGGTTGCATTCGTTACTTGCGGAACAAGGTAGTTCTAGTTCCCACTGACAGTGATCCCCTGAACCTGTTTTTTGTAAATGGAGTCGAAGATTGTCGTGTTCAAGTAAGAACTCAAGCTGCAAATAGGTTATAGTGAGTTCTGCTGTACTGCAAGTTCAAAAAGGTGAGTTTTATGTACTATTAGGAATGTTTGAGTTTTGCAAGCTGCGAATAGCTGTTGTAATCTTCCTGAACTGAGTCTCGTCGTAGCTGTTGATGAACTTGCATCGGAAAGCGATTGATGACAAGTCAGCTATGAACTGACTTCAGAATTCAAGAATATTCCCTATCAATAGTATTCTGAAATGCCACTTTGTGCAAGTATACTTGCCTTTCGGCACAAGGTACATTATTTGAGTAAATCATCCCACGGAACATGTACAACTTTATAGCTTGCGAGTTGCGCATATGCTCTTACAAAGTTATCATATAATTTCATCGCATTGCACTATTACTCAACCCCCGGTTATCCACAAAATATTTGAAAATGCAAGTTCAAAAGCCAAGAACAGTTCCAACAAGAGTCATTTTCTAGACCACCTAAAACCGTCGCAAACCTCAATTAAATTGAAACAGACAGTCACTTTCAAAGAGAAGGGGGGAGGTGGGGATGATGGACAAGCAGATGACTCGCTCGAATAAATATTTCCTTCATACTAACAAACGACGATAAAGTTCAAAGGAATTCTGAAATGCATTAGTTATTTTAACTTTTTAAGTACCCAAGTAGGCTTAAATTTAGATTTTTGTGTGTGAAGGAATCTGAAACTTCTAAGCTTTGTCCTCTTCTTTTTTAGGGTTGGCTCCCAACCCCACAACGGATATTTTCTATTGTATGACGCTTATGGTAGTGCAGGACTTAAACAGTAACCTTCGCTTGTCTCGACTTTTGAATGATATCAAGCAACATCATTTTATTTACCTCACAAACCGACCATTTTTTGTCAGACACTCCCTTTTCAACTTAAATGCTGGACTTGTTCTTCACTTTTAGAGACAGTGTTCCGAAATACTTTTTAAGTACCAAAAAAAGACTGTTATGTATGGATCGTCGTTATGAAGCTTTATCTGTATTTCCTAAAATTAAGTGCGCAAGTAACATATAATTCATCAACGGAAATTTAACATTTTTGTGACACTGCACCATTCATAGTCAGATCCAGCCAGGCCGCGGCCTGTGCTGACTATTAGTATTTGATGTGATATATTTTTTTATGGAAAGGAATGGAATCTGGAAATGAGTGCATCATGTTAGTCTCTTTCGGTATAAGGATGGAACCGGGTTCTTAAAACTAGAATCTGACAGGTATAAAGAAGAAATTAAACAACTTTCTACATTGCACAATAGCCAGAAACTGTTAGATATTTCTTTACGTTCGGTCTTTGAATGGTAATATATAAACTTGAACTAATCAGATATTTTCTAAATAAAATCTCTGCTGCAGAGTCATCAGGTTCACTACCATAACAAATAAAAAACGATCCGCGGACAGTTCATTTACTTGGTATTTGGCAGAAGGAACTGTAAATACATGAGTTAAGGTCACCCTGAGATTTCAGACAATTTTCAGCTGTGTAAAAAACAATTTCTACTTCAGAAATTTCAGTTCAGAACTTTACCCAAAATCCCGTTTCGACGAAAAATCTCATGTGATCTGAGTTCTGAATCCGAGCGAGTTTGTGGAGGAAATTCCTTATGATCCAAAAAGCAAGACATATCTTGAGTGCAATGATTCTTTGTGTAGTTGATTATAGCGATGTTCACAACAAAAACATGTTTAAATTCCCAAGTGAGGTCAAAGGACAAGGTTGAGTATTTTTGAGATGCACAAAATCCCAAATATGACATGTACATTTTGCGAAAATCAAAGAAAAAACTCATAAAAGTGTCAATGACACGAAAAACATGGCAAGTTTGAACAAGACAAAAAACACACGTGGGAATGAAAATAGAGAAGCCACAAAATCTCTAAATATCGGCCAATCACATTCCGCATATCTATATATATAATAGAATACATGTCCACCATCAACACTTATGAAAGTCCCATTATGCCCTTCCCTCTCTTTTTAATTATAAACCACACGGGCCCAGCCCAAATCATTAAAAATTAAAAATTAATAGTTAAAAATTAAAAGTTAAAAAACTAAATTAACACTTTTAAATTTTAACCACACG
>JAWWMW010109862.1:0-10343 GCA_035048345.1 Echeveria elegans
CAAACGAAGAAGTCAAAAATCCACTTCAGACATCTCGACCGAGAGAAGATTTACCTCGATCGAGAAGAACCTAACTTCGATCGAGATGAAGTTAATCTTGTTCGAGGGGGATCCATAATGCACTCCAGGCATCTCGACCGAAATAATAGTAATCTCGAGCAAAAAGGCATTCATCTCGAGCGAGAAGACTTTCATTTGAACCGAAAGACCATGAACACTTGTCTCGATCGATAAGGACCTGTTTCTATCGAAACAAGTCAGAAGGAGAAAGGCCAAGGACGAGCATTGTTTCGATCGAGAAGAACTTAATCTCGAATGAGAATTTCCTGAAGTACTTATTTCGACCGAAAGCCTCCAGAGGAAGCATCCGTGCTCCGATCGGGATGAAACAAGGTGTGTTGAAAAGCTTATCCAAAGCTGTACAACTTTGATGTTGATCACAAGGTTGGTTCGGACCAGAAAGAAGCACTCCGATTGTAACAAACAAGGCAGTCATCATGTTGACACTATATCAACATCTTCGAGGAAAGTGAAGAGCCGCCCTTTTTCCTATAAATAAACCACCACCCCATCTCATTTGACATACATCAAGAGGCACGAAACTCTGCCCAAAAGTCCAGAAAACACTCCTCTCAAAACACTTTTCCATTTTCATTTGTTGTTAGTTTAGTTCTCTTGTAAGTTCCGAAGTTCTGAGTTGGATTAATCCAATAGCTCTTTTCCTCTACCTTTCTCTGTATTTTTACTTTAATATTCATTACCTTATCATATCAATATGCGTTCTTACTCCCTCGATATGAGTGAGTAGTCGTCTCAGATGACAGGGGGATGACAATCTTCTATGCTACTCACGATCGACTAAACGGGATTTCATACACATTTCATGAATGATTTAAGGTTAAAACAAACACATTTAGCCTACACCCATGTGATGTACGTTAAGTGTTTGATAAAATGCTTAGTCTAAACCGCATGAGTACTATAATAACTCGGGGAAGAATTCCATCGGATGGACCCAGGCTAGTACTGCACCGAAAAGGGCAAAAACTAGTATTGTACGCGGTTAAGTGTACTTTAGTCAGGAAATAGCCTATATGTGACCATCTGCGGCTATTGATCTACAAAAGATTAGTTTAGAAAGTATTCAAAGAAGTTAGCCTATATGTGACCATCTGCGGCTAACGGATTTGATTTCTACGATTAATAACTTTTCGCGAGAGTTATTATCGTCATGTATGTTGCACATATTTTTATACGTCAAAATTCGAATCCTTTTCAATGTCATTCTACTTATTTTAATAAATCATAATAGAAGTCGTGAGTATGATAGGACGAGTTGGTTCCCTAGTAATCTTCTTTTAAAATCGTTTAAAATAAAACCAATCATCAAAACCAAACTTTTTATGAAAACCACTTTTTTTAATCTGTTAGAATTGTTTAGTGTCTAATAGTATTAGCTAAATTTCATTGTTCCCTTGGGTTTGACACTAGGTCACCCTAGTGTTTATAAATATTGTTTGATGTACTTGCGGTATACACCACTTTTCTACTCGTAAAAATGGTGTCGTTGCCGGGAAGTACATAACCCCAACCATCGGGAATTATGCTTCACCGATCTATATTACCGATGGCGAAGTTTACGATTTCAACATAAAAGAGGGATTAATTCACATGATCAAGGGTGACCAATTCAACGGATACGGTAGCCCTCACCAACATCTAAGTAATTTCCTTGAATTGTGTCGAACTTTTCAAAACATAAGGGTTCCACAAGAAATAGTTTATATGAAACTATTACCTTTTCCCCTTTCAGATAAGGCTAAAGATTGGCTAGCCAATCACGAGCCTAACACGTTCCGAACTTAGGAGTCGTTAGCCCAAGCTTTCGTGAAACAATACTTCCCACCCGCTAAAGTAAAAAAGATTAGGGATAGTATCAGCAAGTTTGTCCAATACGATGATGACCCTTTTTACAAAGCTTACGAACGTTTCCGCGGTTTGCTACGTGACTGCCCATATCACAGATTTAGCAAATGGGAACTACTATCCGCGTTTTATGATGGAATGGACGAGAACGCGCGCGCAAATGGATCAAGTCAGCGAAAATGGAATAATGAAATTGACTCCTAGCGAAGGATTCAATATCATCAAGAAAATTACCATAAACAACCACCAATGGGGTAGAGAACGCAATCACCTGAAGAAAGTGGAAACCGAATCAAGCTCAAAGTCGAACACTAGGGAAGATTTCAACTCGCTAGTCAAGAAGGTCAAATCTCTCGCGCAATCGGTCAATCGACTACACATTCATAATAGAAGAGAGCAATCTGTATATGAAGCTAATGAAGTACAAGAAGACTCGAGAGGGATTAATCAAGAAGAAGACGTGAGCTACATTGCACGAGGATACGACAGACCCTATGTACCTCCACCAATTCAAAGGCAAGAACGAACAGTTAGGTTTTATCCTGAATCCAAGTCTCAACCATCAACTCAAGGAAACCCATGAAACCAATACAACACTTTCAAGGGTCAGCAAAACTCACAAAATCAAGGAGGGAATCAAGCTAGAGGGCAATACTCTGGCGGACCTAACATCAATCAAGGATACAACCAAAGACAAGAAGATAATAAGCCAGAAGAATTTTCACTAACTCAAATAATGTCTCAAATGATGGCAATGCAAGATGAACAAGAAAAGAATTTTTAGTTCCTAACGTCTGAACTCCAACAGGAGAGAGCAGCAAGGAAAATGCTGGAGACTCAACTCATCAAGAAATCTCGGGAAGCTACCTTCCCAACAGGACGTAAGGGCCGCTGACGTGAACGCGATTACTCTTGAGAGTGGCAAGGTCCTCGAAGAACCAACGCAAACAAGGAAAGTCCCAAGTTCAGAAGATGGAAGAAAAAACTACTTGAGAAGGAAATGAAGCTGAAGAGGAAGAAGAAACGCCTTATGTTGCCACATTGGCCTATAAGCCACCCGTCCCTTCTCCAAAAAGATTAGTGAAAGCAAGGAGAAGGCAAGCTTCAACAAGTTTGCAGAAATTCTACAGAAACTACACGTTACACTCCCGTTCTCTGAGGTAATTTCTCAAATACCAATTTACGCGAAAATTTTAAAGGATATTATTACGCATAGACGTGAGTTGAAAAGTGTAGACCATGTTTCTTTCGATGTGAACTTTAGTGCGATCATTCAACATAACATGCCTATGAAAGCAAAATTTTTTGGCTCTTTCACTATTCCAATTTCAGTAGGGGACATTGACATAGATGATGCCTTGTGTGATTTAGGGGCTAGGATTTCCATTATGCCTTACATCCTTTACGAAAAATTGGTAGAAAAAACACCCCTCATCATTAGACTAGCGGATAGGTCAAAAAGAGTGTCATTTGGTGTCTTAAAGGATATGTCGGTAAAGATATGAAATTTCTACATTCCTGTAGATTTATATGTCTTAGAAATGGATGATAACCCACACCCTGAGATTCCTGTTATATTGGGCAAATCTTTTCTAAATATTGTAAAGGCATTAATCAACCGTGGGGATGGTACAATAGAACTGAATTTAAGAAAAGAAAAGATAAAATTCCAGCTGTCTAAAATGTTGAAGTCTCCTACTTGTTCTATGGACCATTTGATGCTATGGAACTAACACTCGAAGCAAGTGAAATATTAAACCTGGACTATAAAGCGGAGACATATGAAGGACTGATGGAGATCAAGGAAGTCAACAAAGAGGAGCCGCCAGGTAAGGAATTCATTGCGAAATTGAAACCTCTTCCCCCAAATCTAAGGTACAAATTCTTAGGAGTAAATAATACCTTACCAGTAATTGTTAATTCGTAGCTGAGTGAAAATGAGACATCTAGACTACTGCATGTTTTACGTATGCATAAGAATGCTATATGACATTCTATAGATGACTAGTGTCAAACCCGTCGGTCTAACGAGATGATGCGGCGAAAGATATGCTCGGACTGACAATTACTTGTAGCAGCACACTGTAATTGTCAATTTCGCACATCTATCAAAGAAAATGAATTCAGCAAGGGATACAAAATAACGACATACCTGACAGAACAACGCGAATACATTTGCCAAAAAAATGAGCATTACAAAAAGCATTTCAAAATAAGTTACAACCATTTGGAACATGGAAACAACTACAGTACATTACAATAGGACGACATTGATTACAAATGAAGCTACTTCCAAAAATTTCGACTTCGAAGCAAATGAAGCATTCTTGATAGACTTGCGAGCATTCTTGATAGACTTCGCTGACAATCGTGGGATGACAATCGAAGTCAGTAAGTGTACTTGCACATATAAAAAAGGTTCAAAATAAGCGAATACGGTTAGTAACTGCACAGAATGCGAGCAAAATTAACAACAGAAAAACAGGAACCAATAGCAGGACATCAAAACAAACTGAGTAGAACAACTGAGAACATTTGAAGTTGAAATAGAACACCAATATATATACAGCAATGCAAAACACATAAAGGTTAGAACAATAACTCAAAAAAAGTGTGATGCAGCGGAGAGCGGAAACAAACAGCAACACTTTAGAACAACAACACAACATTTTTAGATATGCAAATTCAGAGCGAGTGCAGTATTTCCAAACAACATTTTAAAAAGGAACAATGTTGACAACAAAGCAAATCAAGTTGAGCGGTGCGTAATTTTCAGCACAACTTTCAAGACAACGCTACAGTACGACAGCATATCAGAATTAAATCACAGCAGTGCACAACATCTTAACAACAACACTTCAGACAGCAAAACGTCAGGCTAGTGTGTAAAGCAGTTCAGATAAAGTTTAAAGCATCGAAGAAACACAAAAAGAACAACTCGCAAGCGTAACTTTGCGTCATTTCAAATTGCATAAAATGAGCAGAACTTAGTAATGAACCCATATTGAAGGTCCGACCCCACCATTTATGTCGCAGTAAAGCTAGGCATCTCCTCAGTCTTTTCGTCCTCATTTGGCCAAAAAACATTGCCTAGGAAGTCAGGAAGTTGAAGCAAAGTCAGTATTTATAAACAATCAAGCAATTAAGGGTGAGGTAGGAAATATTTATCAGAATTAAATCACAGCAGTGCACGCGTCTTTCTTCAGCGTCAGCCATTCTTAAATAAAATGAACATAGGCAAAACATGAAAATTAGGTTATAGTTTCAACTGCCTTTACATATAATTTCTAATGTTAGTTTAGATGCCCATTTTTACCCTTTCAATGGCGAGGTGCGGGGATGGGTAAAATGCATATAGTTTATTTATTACAGAACAATGTTATAAAAATTCAAAAAAAATATTTTTGCATTTCAACGACACAACAGTTACAACATAGAAGTATATATCAAGATTTCAACGGCAAGTATGACAACAAATGGCTAGATTGCATCACTGATTGTAGCAACAAAATGACAACACTTTAGCAGTATTTACGCAACAAATAATATACATTTCAACAGCGACAAATACGAACAGCAAAATAAAGGAAGTAACGACTTTTCCGAACAAATAATTTTAAAGTTCAAATGTTATTTCAACAAAAATGATACAAATAAACAAAATTTCATTAAATTTTAGCAACATTTTAGCCGAGCAACATTAACTCAACATTTTAGGAACATGTAAGCAACAAAGAGTCAACATTTCAGCAGCATTTCAGCAACATTTCATTCCGCTATTTCACCAAATAACATAGTGACAAAATCTAAACTGACCTGGGGTAATGAGCAGAATAAGCAGCAGAATTCGCAACACGATTTCAATCTGCAGAAAAATAGCCACGACGGAATCACGGGCTGTCCATAAAATTGAAAACGTAAAACAAACAACAACATACAGGAATGGGGATTGCGACTTACCACTGCCTGTTGCTGAATTGTGATAGTTAAGTGGGTCGATTCCAAGGCGGACTGGAATCAACGGGACAGTGAAGGAAGGCTGGACAGGGGTCGGAGCACGGAAGTGACGAGTGAAGGGCGGATCAGAGGCGCGGGTTAAGGGGGTCGGAGGAGAGATGAAGAAGGTGAGTTTGGGGGGGGGGGTTTATGGAGCATCTGACCTGAGGGATTGCTGGCCATTGCTGAGAGCTAAAGCGAGGAGGAGTGATAGAGGTTCGTCGCGGGGGGAGAGGGCGACGGATGTTCGTCGCGGGAGGACAGGGAGGGCTTCGTCCCGGCGGGTCGTTGAGAGCGAGAGCGAGGAGGAGTGAAGGAGGTTCGTCGCAGGAGGAGAGAGAGGGCGTGAGAGAGCGGGTTTCGTCGCGACGGGTCGGATAGGCGGCATGGGCGGGTCGGGTAGGGATGTATAGCGACGAATTGCGGGTTTCAGCGACGAAACAATTTCGTTGGACATTGTGTGTTGAGGACATTAGCCTATTATTAGTGTAGATATAAAGGGGATCAGCCTGAGCATATGCATGCATCGTATCAGACTGAATGAAAATGCAAAACCATATAGGGAATTTATGTGTAGACTTAATCTGAAACTAGCAGAGGTCGTCTTCAAAGAAATAACCAAAATTAGGGACGCCGGTATTATATACTCTGTGCTTGACTCTGATTGGGTGAGTCCAATCCATGTTGTCCCCAAGAAGGGAGGATTAACTGTAGTTGAGAATGAGAAAAATGAATTGATCCCAACTAGAACCGTAACCGGATATCGTATGTGCATTGATTATAGAAAATTAAACGCTGCAACCCAAAAGGATCACTTTCCGATTCCTTTCATTATCCAAATGCTTGAGAGATTATCCGGGCATGCATACTTTTGTTTTCTCGATGGGTATAATGGATTCTTCCAAATACTCATACACTCCAAGGACCAAGAAAAGATGACTTTTACTTGTCCCTACGATATGTTTGCATATAGACGTATGCCCTTCAGTTTGTGTAACGCGCCCGATACATTCCAACGATGTATGATGTCCATATTCACAGACTATCTAGAGAAAACCATGGAAGTTTTCATTGACGATTTCTCAATCCAAGGGCACTCGTTCGACGCCTGCCTATCTAGCCTTAACGATGTGACTTAGTGTTAAACTGGGAGAAGTGCCATTTTATAGTCATAGAAGGAATAGTCCTATGACATCTCATATCGAAGAATGAATTGAAGTTGATAAAGCGAAAGTCGAAGTAATTGATAAACTCCCACCACCGAAAGACGTGAAGGGAGTACGAAGTTTCCTGGGACATGCTGGATTTTATCAGAGATTCATCAAATACTTTTCTAATATCGCGAAACCTCTCACTAATCTCCTGCTTAACGATGCGAAGTTTGATTTCGATGACAAATGCCTTCATGCTTTCGAAGTCTTAAAGAAATCCTTGATCACTCTACCAATCGTATAGGCACCGAATTGGGACCTCCCATTCGAGTTAATGTGTGATGTAAGTGACAATGCGATAGGAGTCACTCTAGGGCAAAGGATAGACAAATGATTGCATGTAATTCAGTATTTGAGTAAAGCGTTTGACGCTACCCAAGTCAATTATACAACCACCGAGAAGAAGATGCTGGCGGTCGTCTACGCCTTTGATAAATTTCGGCAATACCTAATAGGATCGTGAACGATAGTGTATACAGATCATGCAGCAATAAAATATCTGGTTAACAAAAATGACGCGAAACCTTGGCTAATACAATGAATTCTCCTACTCTAAGAGTTCGATATAAAGATTAAGGACAAGAAAGGCGTTGAAAACATTGTGGCTGATCATCTATCAAGATTGGAACCCTCTGAGAAGATAGCAGACACGGAAGACCCCATCGTAAACACCTTCATTGGTGAGGATTTGCTGGAAATGAACATCGCACAACTGACGACAATAACGAAACATGTGTCGGAAGTCCCTTGGTACGCGGACCTCATGAATTATTTGGTGTGCAATATCCTACCACCCGAAGCCACATACGCCCAAAGGAAGAAATTCTCAAGAGATGTAACCAGATACTACTGGGACGAGCCGTATCTGAATAAGTTATGCATTGACGGAATCTATAGGAAGTGCCTTGCGGAATCAGACCAGCACAATATTATACATGAATGTCTCTCATCGCCCACATGAGGGCATGGTTCCACTTTCAAAACAATGTCTCGAGTACTGCAATGCGGATCTATTGGCCAACCTTTTTCAAGGATATGCACAAGTTTGTGAAAACCTGCGACGCTTGTCAGAGAACGGAAACATTTCAATAATATACCAAATGCCACAGCAGGGAATTTTAGAGGTCGAAATCTTTGACGTTTGGGGAATCAACTATATGGGACCATTCCCTTCATCATTCGGTAACAAGTATATCCTAGTAGCTGTCGACTACGTCTCTTAGTGGGTAGAAGCGATCGTCACGCCTACATGTGATGCTAAATCTGTCAAAAAACTTTTTTTTAAAAAGTAATCTTCTCCAGATTTGGTGTACCTCGCACCATCATCAGCAACAATGACATGCATTTCAAGGAGAGACAATTGAACAATATGCTAAGGAAGCATGGGGTCTACCACAAAATCTCAATCCCGTATCACCCACAAACAAGTGGACAAGTCAAGGTCTCGAACAGAGAGATAAAGATTATCTTGGAGAAGACTCTTAACGAATCAAAAAAGGACTGTCGTTTAAGTTGGATGAGGCCTTGTGGGCATATAGGACCGCTTTCAAAACTTCAATCGGAATGTCTCCGTATAAGCTAATTTTCGGGAAATCCTGTCATATACCAGTAGAAATTGAGTATAAAGCAATGTAGGCTATCAAGAAGCTGAACTTCAATGCCAAAGCCGCAGGCGAACAAAGGTTGCTGCAACTTCATGAACCAGAAGAAATGCGCTTAAGTTCATATGAGAACGCAAGGATTTACAAGGAAAAGTCGAAACTATGACACGATAAGAAGATCTGAGAAAAGACCTTCAACCAGGGAGATGCGGTGCTTTTATACAACTCTAGATTGATATTGTTGTCAGGGAAACTGAAGTCAAAATGGTACGGATCGTTCATAATTTCAAAATCTTTCCGGATGACATGTTGAATTAATGTAAAATGAAGGAAAATGATTCCGAGTAAATGGGGCACCAACTCAAACCGTATAACACTGGAGAAATCCACGCCAACGATAAGGTCTACTTGCTAAACCAGGAGTAGCATTGAAGCGGAGCGCCATTTGGGAAGGGATCCTAGAACAGGACTTCTCGAATGTGATTCTTGATATAAGGTTCAACTACGTCCTTGTCAGGACATTAATCTAAGCCTAGAGAAGTCCCTCTACAACTTACTCTTTTTATTCACTTTTTGTTGCTTAGGGACTAAGCAAAATTTTAAGCGTGGGGGTGGGGGTAGTATGCATGAATTTCAATGATAAATATCTCGTGCGTAGTATATATATTTCAACCATTCATCCTAGATTTTGAAAAGTTTTGAAAATTTCGCTCGTTAAGCATGATTTTTCACAAGTAAGACAAGAAACAATGAAAGAATGATTTGTGCATTGATATCATAGGTGAGCTTTAGAGAAGTGATTTTCTTTGTAATGAAATTGCATAATTGAATTGATGACCTTAGCTAGCTTAGTTCGATGATAAACCATTCTCATGCATGAAAACTTGAACTAAAAGTTACATGCGAAGGAAAACCTTCATTCGAAAATTAGAAATCTTAAAACTTTGCTTGATTGTTGTTAGGGACTTTAGCATAACTATCTTATCTATGAGAATACCTCATTCTATGCTTTGTTTTTAACGCAACTAGGCACAGTACGATTGTCAGATTTTAAGTGTAGAGTCATCGTCTGAAAAAGGAGAAAAAGGAAATAAAGAAAAAAGACAAAAGACAAAAGACAAAAGAAAAAAGAAAAAATATACAAATAATTTTTGTTCCATTCATGTGCCGAGGATTAGGCAGGAAATCATATTTTGAATATTTTACAACTTCCTCATCGGAAGTACTTGAATATGCCATAGATAAAAATGAAATACATGGTGTTAAAGTTTGCTCCACTGAAACCTTGATCGTATGCCTGTTTTGCACATCTTTAAGCATGCTATTGAATGTTCTATTTAAATTGATTGGTAGTAAAAAGCTAAGGGACAACCCTTGGATGGACATATGTAAGCATTTGAGTAAATTGTGAGATGTCAAACTACATTATGAACCAAGATTCCTCTTCTCTTACGTGCTACTGTCCGTTGCCTAGCGCTCGAGTATGAGTCTAATATTCTAAGCCTGTGGACTAGCCCTAGCTAGCATAAGCAAAGAACTTGGAAATTTTCTTGCGTGTGAATTACTTGTGCTAAAGGATCGTGCTTGCAGATTTGTGTTAAAGTCATAT
>JAWWMW010109873.1:0-10343 GCA_035048345.1 Echeveria elegans
AGGGCAGGGCAGGCCAGGTCCGACCCGCGCAGGGCAGGTCGCAATTTGGCTCCGACCTGCCCCGTTGCCACCCCTAAGTAGATGTGTGGAGTTTAAGGCTTGGCCCGATTGGATAAGAAAGCCCAGCCCATGTTTGTGCAGTGATTGGTTGTGGTGTTACTCATGTAACTGTTAGTGTTAGTTGTGTTAGTCATGAAACGCCGTCGTTTCGTTACAAACGGCAAAGCTAAACGGTTTATTCACGTCGTAATCGAGTGCCGTCATTCAACTTAACGACATGACTATAATGGTAAAGTCAACAAAAGTTGCTAAATTTACAAGGAAGTCAACAAAAAGTACATCATATAAATGGACTTTTTCAGTTAGCAAATCGAAAGAATTGGAGATTTAAAAGGCATTTTTCCCAATTAAAAATTCTTCATTTTATTTTACTTTTGTACTTCTTTAGAAGTTAGTACTAAAAGCCATGTAAAGAAGGACATTCCAGAAAGAAAGAAAAAGTAACAGAGTGTATTACCACATAGCGCTCAGAATGAAGCTTCACACCGAGAGAAGCAAAAGGCGAATCAGAATGCTAATCCATCACTCCATACAGGGGGTCCATAGGAGCTGACCAGCGTCGCTTGGTATGTAATCAGTTAATAGTTTATAATTAATTTTAAACTTTATATTTATTTTACTAATATTTAATTTTATATTTAGAACGCCCAACTTGGGAGGCTAGTCAAGCCACACGAGTTGATGATCCACACTCATTCACGTGCGCCGGAGTGTACTCAGTTAGTGGGTTAGCGTTCGCAGGAGATAGCGGTAAGTTTCGTAACTATAAATATTTTTCAAATAACATTTTTAAAATATTATTCATTATTTTAATAATTATTTAACATGTATTAGGGCCAGACTCGGGAGCTCCTCACCCAGAGGGGCATCAAACAATCTGACGAGCCGCTATCCTTTCAGGATTCATGCGAGAGATACTACGAGGCGGTTGGCGGTGTTGGCCCGGGCGGGGCAGTTTTTGGAGTTTGAGGAGCAGCGCCGGAGTTCTTCAGCCAAGAGATTTCCTCCTCTAGACGCGAGGCCGCTCGTCCGATCCAGCTGCAGTGACGCAATGATCAGATGTCACAAGAGATGACCGAAATGAAGAAGCAGATAGAAGAAACGAAGGAGGCTCAACGAGCGCATGAACAGAAGATGGATGCTCTTGTGGCATGGATGCAGGCCATTCAAACCGCTCCCTCTTTCATCGAGGCGCCACCGTCGCCATCAACGCCTCCGCCGCCACAAGAAGATTGGACTATAGTGTCTAATGTTTAAAAAAATAATATTTTGTTAAAATAATTTTGGGTTTAAATATTTAAATTTTCAAATATTATATTAATTATTATTTTTTATATTTTATTTATGAAATATTTTTTAATAATTTTATAATTAAAATGTTTTTTCTATAAAATTTAATTATTTAATGACTACGTGAACGCTAAATAATTAAATTTCTGATTTTTTATTTATTAATTATTTACCGACCATATGGACGCTAAATAATTAAATTTTCAATTTTTTATTTATTACTTATTAATTATTTGGCATCCACATGGCCGCTAAATAATTAAATTTATGATTTTTTTATTAATTGATTACTTAGCGACCACGTGGACGTCAAATAATTATATTTTTGATTTTGTATTAATGAATTATTTAGCGACCACATGGAAGCTAAATAATTATATTTTGAATTTTGTATTAATTAATTATTTAGCGACCGCGTGGAAGCTAAATAATTAAATTTTCGATTTTGTTTCAATTAATTATTTAGCGACCACGTGGACGCTAAATGTAATTTGCGTCAGCTTTTTAGCGACCACACATTGGTCGCTAAGTGACTTTAGCGTCCATATTTTTGGACGCTAATTAGCATTTTTTTGTAGTGCAATGACTCCCTAGCGAAGTCCCGTTACTGAGATGTATGCTCTTTATATTTATCACAAACAAAAGACCTACAAGCAATAACTCAGGCAACACCTCATGACACACAAGAGATTTTTGTTAAAAGCTCGATGGCTATCCATCTGGCCATAAGCTACACAAGGGAAATTCTAACTACAACAATAGAGGTAACAAAGAAGTAGCTAATAATGTTGCCATGATTGATGATCATTTGTCAAGACAAATTCCGCAGTGAAGGAAATGAGACTGATCAGAATCTCCATCTGGGATCATTGAAGGTAAACCAAAGGCAAATGGACAAGTTGATGGTCATGCTGGACATTTCTGATAATATGGTGAACCATGTCGCATGTCGTAGGTACCACTCTTCATGCACCTGTATCTAACGAAAGTTTTAAATGGTTAATTGATAGTGGATTTACATATCATATAACCTCTCATAAAAATGTTGCCAAATTTGTTGAGCCTGTTTTAGAACCCTACAGTGTCTCCTTGCCCAATGGTCAAAGAGCTACACTTACTCACACAAGAAGTTATGTCCTAAATAAATATCTTACTTTGAAGGGAGTTCTAACGATCCCAATACAATCTGTTCAGTGTAGCTAAGTTGGCCAGGGATTCTTAAGTATCTTTTATTTTCACTGATAAGACATGTTATATTCAGGACCTAGCAAGGAAGAACACTTTGTGGATGGTAAGTGCAGACATCACCTCTATCCCTTTGAGAGCACACGAGATGGAGCTTGCTTTTTGGCATAACAAAACAAGGATATTTCTCTTTATGGCACAAACGTTTGGGACATGTTCCTTTTTCAAAAATTTCAAACAGTTTGAAGCACTATATTCCTAGTTTGTGGTGTTCTTTTAAACCCCCAAGATTGCAACATTTGCCTCCAGGCTAGACAGACTCACTTACCTTTCCTAACAGTCATACTATCAGTGCAAAGATATTTGATATTATTCACACAGATGTTTGGGGACCTTTTCGAGTTCCCACTATCACAGGGGCCAAATATTTTCTTAATTACCATTGTGGACGATCACTCGAGATCCACTTGGACAATTCTTATGGCAACCAAGAGTGAGGTGCAGACACAGTTTAAGCAACAAGTAAAGGTTATTAGATAAAACAACGGATCAAAATTTTTATCATGCAAACTCTAAAAATTTGTTGCCTCCGTAGGATGTCTACACCAAACTTCTTGCACTTACACACCCCAACAGAATGGTGTCACAGAACATAAGCACGGACAATCACTCGAGATAGGAAGAGCTCTTAAGTTTCAATCTAACATGCCTGATTGTTTTTTACCTTCTATCCGATCAACTATAAAACACCACTGGAGATACTTACTTCAACAGTTCTTGCCTACACCAAACTGCATTTTCCGCGTTCACAATTTAACGTCCAACACGCATTGAATGCTACTTTAGTATTCAGGTGGATGTTATATTGGACGCTATATAGCGCGTGAACATTCTGCGCAAAACTTTTCGCGACAACATGGATGCTACATTGCATGGAAAAATTTTGCGCAAAACTTTAAGCGACCATGTGGACGCTAAATTCGGAAGCGAAACACATGTACGACATGTTAGACGCTGCCAATAGGCCGTTATGGCCTATTTGCGACATTAGTCAGTTGGCAGCTGCGACGAAAACGCTAAGTCTCAAGTCCAAACTTCAATTGACAGAGCGCGGTTATGACATGATTTCAGATTATGCTAGACACATCTCACACCCCGAGACAAAATTACCAGAAACATTTTATGACACTAATAACTTGGTGGAGAGTCTTGGGTTGCCATTCGAAACTATTGACACTTGCCGAAATCATTGTATGATATACTGGGATGCATATGCATATTACACTTCGTGCAAGACATGTGATCACCCGAGATGGAAACAAGATAAGACAAAGTTGGTGCCATTTTCTTGTATGTTTTATTTGTCTCTACCTCAACGTTTGCAAAGATTATATGCTCCTGAGGCGACCGCGTCACAGATGCGTTGGCACTTCGAGCACGTTCAAGAAGAAGCTGTAATGCGCCATCCTTCAGATAGAGAGGCCTGAAAACATTTTGATAGGGTACATCCCGATTTTTCTTCAGAGACAATAAATGTTAGGTTGGGATTATCAACTGATGGATTCAATCCATTTGGGGCTTCGGGGCTGTAATACTCACTGTGGCTAGTTATTTTGACACCGCTCAACCTTCCTTCATCCATGTGTATGCGGAATGAGGTTATAATTCTAACAGTTAGTATCTCGGGCCCGAAAGAGTCCAAAACAGAGGTTGGACGTGTATCTTCAACTATTGGTATCTGAACTGCTGAGTTTGTGGCATAACGGATGCGTCACATATGACGTGTCAAAGAAGCAAAATTTTGTTAGGCGAGTGGCTTTCATCTGGACTATCAGTGACTTTCATTAGTAGTCCATGTTGTCAGATATTATAATCTATATTCATAATCAGTTAGCTCATTTAATTATATATTTATATATATTTAATTAAATAATGTTTATATGTTTAGTCAAATTATAAATAATGAAGGTTGGAGTACCGCTGGAAAATACACGTCTTCATTGCATGGAGAACACCAATGCTTTTTAATTGAAGAATGGATGTAAAATGTGTTGGTTTGACTGTCATAGGAAATTCCTACCCATTTACCATCGTTTACGCAACAACATGACATATTTCAAGAAAGGCAAAAGGGTCATTAATGATGCTCCGCCAGTGTGCGATGGTTATGAAGTGTTGCAAAAAATTGAGAGAACTGGGCTGATGAAAATCACCGAAGAGGGTGCTGAAGAACATAAGGCCAGTGTGAGTAGAGATTCAGGATGGAAAAAGAGAAGTATTTTCTTGGTCATGTCTTAGTGGGTCAGTCTACCTGTTAGGCATAACTTGGATGTCATGCATACCGAGAAAAATATATTCTATAATATTTTCAACACGGTGGTAAATGTTCGGGGCAAGTCTAAAGACAGTTGAAGGCAAGAATGAAGATCAGAGAATTATGTAGACGACCTGAGTTAGAATCCGATGAGACCGACAGTAAGTACCACAAGGAATGCCAAAAGCTGGATCGTGATCACAAGAAATGTTTATTTGAATGATTGAAAACAATTAAATTCCCTGGCGGTTATGCTTCAAATCTAAGCCTTTGCATTGACATATACAAACTGCGAATGTTCGGTATTAAGAGCCATGACTGTCATGTCTTTATGCAGAGACTGTTGCCTGTTGCTTTTCGACCTTTCTTATAGAATAAGTATTGGAAGTCGATCGCACAGTTGAGTGCATTCTTCAGAGATCTTACAGGTTATAAGTTGAAGTCCGAAGTAGCACGTAATTTGCATTCGGAGATACATATCATTTTGTGCAAGCTGAAGCGGATTTTTCCACCTGCGTTGTCTCACTCAATGGAGCATTTGCCTATCCATTTGACAATGGAGGCAGCAATTTATGGCCATGTACAGTACAGATTGATGTATCCATTCGAGAGGTATTTATGTGAACTTGTATTTAATTGAAGTTTTTCTCAACTCATTGATTACTAAACATGTTTCCCAACTCACATGTGTAGATTTCTTCGGAGATTGAAGAACGCGGTAGGAAATAAAGCATGCATGGAGGGGTCCATTTGTAGTGCATACATAGTTCAAGAAACCTCGATATTTTGTGGATTTTAGTTCAAATCAAATGTTGCGAATAACCAAATGTCTCAGTGCCGCAATAATGATGGTCTTGATGAGGGTGTAGATCCAGACGATTTGTCCATTTTCACGTTTTGAGGTCGTACTTTGGGTAAACTCATACGTAGTTGACTTACGCATGATGAGTACCATGTGATACAGACTTATGGCATACTCAGCTGTGAAGAAGTTGAACCATTCGTAGAGTAAGATCTTTTTAGTTAATTTATAATTCATATTATGATTTATCACTTAATTTAACATATGTAGCCAAATTTTTACAGATATTTCGTTGCAAACATCGTGCGAAGGGCGGATCGCAGTCTTACGGACGCTGCCCAACAACGTCTCTTGGAATCAGAATTTTGCCAATGGTTCTACCAATATGTAAATTTTTCCTACCTAAATCAATAAGTGTAATATGTATTTTCGTGTAAACCTTGTAATCAATTAGAATTTATGCAGCCAATATTGCGGGATGTCCAATTGCCAACAACATCCAAACTTTGACACGTGGACCACCTAGAGTCGTTAGGACTTTTCTTGTGTATTTGGTGAATGGTTATCGTTTTCACACAAAGACTCAATTGTCAACGAGAGCCACAGACTACAGTGGAAGGGACGCACATTTGGCACCGACGAATAGGACTGCTACGGAGTTCTAGATGAAATTAATGAGCTTTACTATGTATCTCGAACGGTGAAGCGCCTTATGCTTTCCTAGGTTACCTTTTCGACCAAAAAGGATATAAGTTATTTGACCTGCAATCATAGAGAATCTTTGTCACAAGGGACGTGGGTTTCAAGGAACATCTTTTCCATTTCCACGAAATAACCGAATCTACACCATTCCTCTACCCTTTTTTGATTCTACCTGTCCCAACACTGATCCTGGTTACACACCTACATATCATCCTGGTCCTGCTCAAACCACTCCTATACTTTTGATGTTGAGCCTACTGCTACAGATATCCCACGACGTGTGTAAAACAATATGTATTTTGTCACGTGTCAAAAAAGATTTATAAAACTAGGATGACCTAGTGTCGAACCCAAGGGAACGGTTTAAACTCAGTAAAATCAACTATATATACTCTAAACAGTTTTAAAGGTTGGGGGATTTCAAATTGGTTCTGATGAAAAGTGATGTAAACAAACAACTAAAAAGAAGATGACTAGGGAATAACTTCACCCATCGTACTGAAGATTTTTTGAATGAATCTGGAAATAAAGTAGAACGATTTTAGAAAAGGTTTGGTTAGTTGAAGCCTAAAAATGCGACTATGTAATAACCCTCGCTGGTGTGGATTTTGGGTTACGCACATAGTAGCATTATATTTGACAGTAGCAATCCTCACTAGAGTGGATTTTGAATTACTATTGTAGTAATCAACTTCCTTAGTATCATCAGTAGAATTTTGTCTAAGGTCATTGATAACATTCTAAACTAGACATTCGTCGCTCGCATAAGATCACGAGTCGGATTTTTGCTATGCTCACGATTTAATAATGTTTAACCTTGTACATTACTAGCTTTTGCCCTTACGGTACAATACTGGCCTGGGTTCATCCATTGAGATTCTTCCCCGAGATTGTGTACTCATGAGGTTTCTATTAGACATCGTCAAACGCCTAACATATATCACATATGCATAGGACAAACATGTTTAAGTTAAATAAGAAATCATTCGTAAATACAAAAAGATTCATTCAATCATTCATGAGTTCTCAAGGATTGATTAGACCCCGTCACTGAAAAAACTAGTCACTCATTGAGTAAGAAACAATACAACGTTTGATTGAAATGAATGAAAAACAAAAGAAAGAAAGAGTAAAAGACTAGAAATGCCCGGGACTTTGGAAATGGTCTTCAAGGTGGTCGAGTGACGCCCCATAAGGGGAAGTTCCCTCAAAATTTCGTGGCCCTATGGCATGTGGAGAGTTGTTGACGTCTGATTTTTTAGAGATAGATGAGAGCTCATTTTATAGAGTTGGAAAAACTCTTTGAATTACACAAAGAACTCCTAAAGCTTCCTTATCCTCTCTTCATTTTTATCTACTTAGGTGGAGTCCTTATTCACTTGAGTGAAACCCTAGCATTGTTTCACAATTTGGGCCTTTGAAGAGTGAATCATTTTGGTCTCCTATCTTCTAATTTTTGGACATGAATCTGGCATGTAACAGTTTCATACGGCAGGACAGAAAGTCTCGTTTGTCTGCACGAAAGATCTATGAATCAGCTCTTTTAGTCAACATGAAAGTTGTATATCTTTGAGTTAGCTTTCCAAAATACTTTTTTTGTTCCAATCGGATGTTCGACGCACTCTGTGGAAGCTTTTTAAGCTCTGAAGATCCGAAGGTCCAAAAACTGCATATTTTCCATTCGGGCGTAAGGGATTTTCCGTTTGGCCAATTGAAAACCTATTGTTCGTTTTTGTTTGCCGCTTGGGCATAAGGGATTTTTCGTTTGGCCAATTGAAATCCTGCAGTTTTAGACTTTGACTTTAGCTGCACCATTGACCAAGCACAACTCGACCAGAAACTTCCCTTTTTGCTTCATTTTTGCTTCATATTGCGTTTTACTTCTGAATTTTATCGGAAAGTATATTTTGGGCCTGAAACAACAATGTAAGCGTAAAATACGATCAAGTTTATACGATACATAAGATGAAAATGAGTGAAAATATGCCTATATAATAGTCATATTTTACACCGATCATCCCACATGTGCGCACTCCTATGCCTCATACCAGAAAATCATATGGGGTTTCTAAACCACCTCTACATTTACAAGACTTTATTTGCCCAACTATTTCTGGCATTTCAGAGACTACAAAATATCCTTTTACCGATCAAGTCGACTACTCTTGGTTGAACGAAGTCACAGCCATTGTGTTGGTGTGGATCCCCTATCTCATACAGGAGTGCAATGTGACGGAGGTGATGTGCATCATATCAACTGGACCACGTTTCCACTTGTATTCGTTCTTGAAGAATCATCCGTTGTGCAGCTTGTGCTCTGTGTCATTGATACGGGTAGATGCGGATTATACTTTACTTTTCTACGGGCTCTTTATTCAACGCGCAACAGAGGTGATTGTTCCTTATAGGAAGAGTGGAGTGCATTTTGTGTTTGATAGTACTGCAACTATTGTGTTCAATGAATCACACGATGTATATAATGGAGGTTGAGTTCTTACAGACTCTTTCGGGATTAGACTACCCTTTGCTTGACCTTAAGGTTCAGGCTGAGACAATGGTGTTATGTGCAAATGATATTGATGGCTTGGTATCATATGTTTCTCGCCCCTGCAAAGTATTTAATGATGGAGATGCACATTCTCTGCCTATTATCGTAAACTATGCGCAATGCGGCTTTGCATGGTTCATTGTAGGTGATGGGGGAATCGTAGCTGACATTCCTTTTGTTGAAATTGTTGCACTTGCCCATATTTGTGCTGAAGAAGCTCTGATTTCACAGATACTTTTGGAGGCTGGAAAGGCAGTCTTCATCATCATTATTGTGTCGGGGAGTTTGCTTCTCTAAGTTACAATGGGTTGTCCGATAAGAGACCGCTGGTGCAGCTCCCAGTCATGCTCGTCTCGTACCTACTTGTCGTTGTGTCAAAGGACGGATGCCACAGTCCATGTTAGAAACAACAACCAGTGATTGCTTTTCTTATGCTACTAACATACTTCACGGCGATTTCGCCCTCCCATCATCAAGGGAAGGTGTCGATGAAATTAGCCTTTGGGATCAGTGGCTATTATCGGAGTTCCCATATCTGCTTGTGAACATGGATAAGTCCTTCTGTGGCATTCTCTGTTCTTGCGATAAGGAAGGTCATACTGCTATAATTGTTCTTCGTGCAGGAGCTGATCAGTTCCTTAAAGAGGGAATGAGGGCAGTTGGATATGCTGTTAATATAATAAATTGGAATATGATGACCCCATTAACTCCTTTAAAGAAGTTCGATAGCATGAATCACAATGTTTGTGGAGGAATGGATGGAAACTTCAAGTCTCAGCAGTAACCTACTCTTGTTACCACCCTCAACACTATGGATGTGACAACCAACAAAGGAAATGAATTTGACGAATACTTTCTACGAAGTGAGCTACTGAAAGGTATTTTTGAGATGGCTTTGAACGGCCATCACCACTTCAGTGCGTACGGGAATTAGCCCTTCCGACATTTCAAGTGTGTATTGTGCTTCAGAAGGTTTTGAATATGAGAGCACCTTGAAGTCCGGTGCTTATGAATGGCAATATGTTTGGCTTCGCTTGTCACATAAGGTGAATCAACTCAGCGGCTGAGACAATAGGCTGCGTCAAGCTTCTCCATAAGAAACTGTCAGCTGGAATATATTCATCATTATCTTTTGGAAATAAGATAATGATCGATTCAATTAAAGACGGCGGACTGATCTGATTAAATATCAATCACTATTAATTTAATCAGATTTACCAAGATTATGAATATTGCTAAATATTCGGTTTAGCAATTATTTGAAGATGGAATATATTTGAATGTTAGTTATGACAAGTGGATCTCATTGCTTTGAAGAGAAGCAACTTGCAGTATAAATAGTCCTCCATCTTCACTCTAGCATCGAAATACACCAACTTCAAACACATACATTCGGCGGCCGACGCCGATCTAAGCCAAGTCTATACACTTTATTCGATGGT
>JAWWMW010109884.1:0-10342 GCA_035048345.1 Echeveria elegans
TCATGCTAGAACATGAGTCAGAATCAATAAAGAAAAATCTTCAAATGAATCAGTATCTGTATCGATTCAGACCCCTATCACAACTAACAAAACAGGATGTAATTCTCAGAATATGAAGATTTGGATAGAAGATAAGCGAGTATGTCATTACTGCTGTAAGGCTGAACATATTCAGAGAAAATTCCTCGAGTTTCTGAAGAAATATAGAAGACACACTAATAGAGAAACACAATCTGTTCAGGATACAAAACAAACCGTGAAAAGGGAATTACGAAGGAAGAACCCCAGATACAGAAACAATGCTTCAAAATATTATGGGGGCTGCTACACATCAGAGGTATATGAGGGTTATAATCCAAGTTATGTTGATCACTGTTATTATCCTAACCAGTACAGGAGAAGAGAGAAGAGACCGGTGTATTACATACAACCTGAGATGACTAAGGTCAACTTGAGACGCTCTAGACGCTCACCTCGGAAATTGAGGAATTCTAATCAGTAATACTGCCATGACTATGGTCAATCAGAGGTATATTACAATGAGCCTTGTCACTTCAGTAATTTTACTAATCCCATTATGAGTATTTTTCAATGAGTTAATACCAGAAAAATTGAAAGAGATTTCAGTGGTGCATTAGTGGCAGAGGCATTCAGACTCGACATGGGTCTGTGCATTATTTCTAACTGAGTCAGTACAGGTCACCTTAGTTGACGCAGTCCTCAACAGATATAAGTGAGTCGATTAAGGAAGTACAGATCCATTTGATCAAGAGGGCAGATGACAATTCTCCTGACTGGATCTGTATCTGGCATATTTATGTCAAAAGAGGGAGATGGGGAATATATTGTGTTTTGGAGTTGGAGTTCAGGCGCTGTGAAACTGTGATGGAACATGCATTGTGACACTGTGATGGCACAGGCGCTGTGATGGCCTGAATTGATTTTGAAAGTTTGATGGACTTCTATGAATTTGTGTACGCTAGCGTATGATGTTAGCTTGATATGGGTTTTGCCAAAAAATTATCAAGGGGGAGATTGAGAGCACCACGAGGTTTAGTGCTCGTGTGTGGCAATGTTTTTGAGCAAGATGATCGTGGATCAAGGGGAGATTCTGAGTAGTTGATTGTGATTGCTTGACGGAGGCTAAGTCATCAAGTGTTACAGAGTCTGAGACAGCAGTCGTCACAGAGTCTGAGACCTCTGTGACAACCACGTCATCAGCCATCTGGACTGTGTATTTTTATCTATAGCAAGTAGATAAAGATGATTTCCTATTGAAGATTTGAAGCGTATCTAATATCTGATTTAAATTAGATTAAATCAGATTAAATTGAAGATATCGATAGAAAATCAAGTATATTGCCAAAACATTATCTAAAGTAATATTTGGAAAGTGATATCTTTATCTTTAGTGATCAGATAAAGATTCAGCATCTGAGTCGTCACTACCAGCAGGAGCCTGAATATCTTTATCTAAGGCAAGTTGATAAAGATTGAATATTTCGTGATGTGACGATAATGATATATCTGATTTAATCAGATTAATTGAAATATATTTTGGCAAATATCATTATCAAGGATGGGATTTTCAAATATCAAGTATGGCAAGTTGATATCATGCTTGGAGATAAAGCAACCATACGGGTATAAATATGTATCGAAGTCCATCCTCAAAGTAGCAACATCAATCTACTCCAAAGCAAAAATACAAATCATTGACGACGTGCAAAGAGCCATATTCCGACATTCAATCATACACGACGAGGTGATAATCGAAAAACACCGACAAGCTGTCAAAAGCTGCTACTGACTGTGTCAACGAAAGTCTGAGGGCACATGGTAGAATAGTTCAGACTGGATCTGGACTGGTGGAAATTGAGACGGGGTCTTGAATCTGGAACCTGCGGTTGTTTTAGATCCTTTTCACTAGATTTATTTTTAGCTCAAACATTACTTGTTGTAAGCGTTGTGTAAGAATTTGTCATATTAGTGAACTGTTTCCACCGTGCTTGAGGAGAAGCCCCGGACTAAGCCTTAAAGGAGCCGAACCTGGTTACCAATCTCTGTGTCATTTAAACTTTCAGTTACTTTAACTTATCCTGTAACCTGAGTTGACATACGAACCGAAACATCTGAATTCTAAACAATAACTAAACGAAGTCAGTTTTAAGTCCCAAACTTTTCCCACCAACTGGCAAACCGGATTGGGATCTCACCTTTGACATGTGGTAAATAGTGGTGTCATGATAAAAGTCTAAAGAAATTTATAAATGAACTAAGGTGATTTAGTGTCGAACCCAAGAGAACAGTGAAAACTCAGATTTATAAGCTAATTATCACTATATAATTCTAAAGGTTTGGGGGTTTCTAAATTCATGTTAATAACAAGTTGTGTAAATTAATTTAAATAAAAGATGACTAGGGAATAACTTCACCAACATCACTCATGATTATTTTGAATGATTTAAAATAAAGTAAAATGATTTTAAATAGGTTGAATTGGTTAATGTAAGACTAGTCATGCAATGTCTATGTAAATCACACTAGTTGAAATTTAGACACACACACACACACATGCATATTATAAAACGATAGAATTCTCACCAGTAGGAATTTTGAATTATTATCGTAGAACTCAACTTCTTTAGCCGCACTGGCAGGAGTTTTAGCTAAATCTATTTGATACTTTCTATACTAGTCTCTCGTCGTTGGTATAGCTGCAATGGTAGGAATTTAAGATATACTCACGATTTAAGAATATTTAACCTCGTACATTACTAGCTTTTGTCATGGTATTGGTGCAATACTACCTGGGTTCATCTATTTGGATACTTCTCCGAGTTTGAGTACTCATGCAGTTATGACAAGTATTTTGTCAGGACACTTAATCATGAAACACACAAGCGTAGGCTAAATACTATTATTTCAACACACTTAATCTTCAGATCTTCCTTGTTTTTACTTCCTTCTGATTCCATAGCTTTTAACTTCAAATATATTTGATAGCGTTTTGAAAGTGTAATAAAGAGAGAAGTGGGAGTGTTTAAACGAAAAAACTTCTTCTTCAAACTTGTTTTTTTACAAACGATAACTTTCTCCTTTTATAGAGGTTGCATTGTTCCCTATTACATCAAGAGTACGTAAGTGCTTACTCCACTGTTTTTGTTTATTTTAGACCACTAATACAAAAGTTTTTGATCTTATCTTCATCCATAACTTTCATGATTGATTTTTGTCTTCAATAATTTATCCTTTCATAATGAATTCTTATGTTTCATCTTCATAGCTGTCTTCAATTTCAGTGATTGGTATCTTGTTATTCGTTCCTCCACATTTACTGCAGTAATGATCTTGATAATCTTTTCCAAAAATTCGGCAGTAAATTTGAAGTATTTCATCGCAAGAAATCCTTCCTTTATAATTCTCGTAAGATGTTTTTCTTCCGGTCTGTGTAAAGTAACTACTCATTTTTGCAGTTCTTCGTGATCATTTTCCTTGACTTCTGAGGAGTTTGAGTAAACCAATTCATAGTCTCTGTTTATGTAGATCCATATTAGGTTTCTGTTTTCATATGTGTTGATCAATTCCGTAAGGATCTGATTAATTTGGATAACTCTCTTTTCCTTGATGAAGTCAATTAGTTCTTTTTTTTTTATTATTATTTCTGGTTGCATTTCTGATTCTTCTGGGATCATCATTTTAATTGTTATGAGTGAGAATCCATCACCAAAAACTCATTAATCGTAAGCTTGATAGATGCAGGAAATTAGATGTTGTGAGAGAGGAAGGGAAAATCATTCAGTTCCTAATGTGATTAAATGATGTTCATGATCAACAGAGGTACAACATCTTGGGGATGAGAAAAATACCCGACACTGATGTTGTGTTCGATGTGATCTCTTAAAATGAAGATCGGAAGAGCATAACCAAGGTTTCTTTTGAAGATGCTTATGCTATTTATTCTCAAGGACAAGGCAATCCTATCACCAAAAATCTTGATACGCATGACTTCAACACTGGAAAAGGGCTAGTGGTAGTGGTGATAAGAGGTTTTTGTACCCATTATCAAATGACATGACATGTTACAGAAAGGTTCTGACACTACACGAAAACGAAGCTTTAGCGACCACGAATTAGCGACCACCTGCACCTTGTCGGTAGTTTCCGACCAAGTGGAGCTAAAGAGGTTTAATCGCTATATTTAGCGACCATTTGGATGGAAATATGTATATGGACGCTAAGTTTGGTGCCAAAATTTCGCGGAAAATTTTAGCGACCACTTTGCGACCACGTGGTCGGAAAATTTTTAGCGCCAGTCAGTTGGTCGCTAATATTTTTTTATTTTATAAGTTTTTTCTTAAATATATAATTACATTAGCGACCACGTGGTCGTAGAGGGAATCTTTCTGACAGATATTAGCGACCACGTGGTCGCTAAAGATATTTTTTTATTTTTTTTCAAAATGATATTGGTTTGTGATTACGTGCTCGCTAATCTTGCATCCACCGACGCCTTTGCGACCACGTGGTTGTAAAATAGAATCTTTCTGACACATGTTAGCGACAACATGGTCGTAAAGGAGTCGGTGGACTCAAAAGTGTCACTTAACGCTTTATCTATAAATGTAACATCACGCGAATCATTTTTTACATATTCATTTTCATTATATCCACAAATCGAGAGAAAAGTCTTTTCGCTGAAGATTAGAAGTGTGTTGCGATCATAATATCTTCGACTCATTAAATTTGTAAGTATTTAATAATTGTTATATTTTTTTATGTTTAATATTTTGTTAGTTAATTTTTAATAATTGTAGTTAGTAAATTTTTTCAGTTAATATAATAAAAAAATGTGTGAGTGGATATACGTGCGGCTTATTGGTGGGTTGTATAACGACGAATTTGAAGCCGGGGTAGCGCAATTTATGGAGTTCTGCAAGTCTATGTCCACCAATGACGTAGAAAATCCGAGCGTGCGTTGTCCGTGTAGGTTGTGTAGAAATAGGCAATTTCATTCTCCAGAGGAGGTGCATTGCATATACTGGCTAAGAGATTTGTAGCAAACTATTACCAGTGGTACACACACAGAGAGACAGACAAAATCTTTGCTGAGTCTAGAATATACGAAGGCGGTCCCAGCAATGATCAGTCGACTAACTCGGCACCAGGTATTCCACAGTATCATGATTTTTAAAGTATGAAACATATGGTTTACGATGGGTTCGGCGTGCAGTCAAATTTCAACATCGAACAAAATGAAGGTCCATCACGCACAGATCCTTTTCCCGAACCACCCAATTCGGAAGCACAACGAATGTACGAAATGTTAGACGCTGCCAACAGACCGCTATGGCCCGGTTGCGACATTAGTCAATTGACAGCTGCGAAGGAAATGCTAAGTCTGAAGTCCAAACTACGACTGACCGAGCATGGTTATGACATGATTTCTGATTATGCCAAACACATTTCACATCCCGATACAACACTACCAAAATCATTTTATGATACTAAAAAATTAGTGGAGGGTCTTGGGCTGTCGTTTGAAACAATTGACTGCTGCAGAAATCATTGTATGATATATTGAGGTGCGGATGCGGAATGCATTTCGTGCAAGACATGTGGACAAGCGAGATGGAAATAAGGTAAGACAAAGTTGATACTATATTCACGTATGTTTTATCTATCCATAACTCAACGTTTGAAAAGACTATATGCTTCTAAGGCGACCGCCTCACACATGCGTTGGCACTTCGAGCACGTCGCAGAAGATGGACTAATGTGTCATCCTTTTGACGGAGTGGCCTGGGAACATTTTGACAGTGTGCATCCTGATTTTGCCCGAGAGGCTAGAAATGTCAGGCTGAGATTATCTACTGATGGATTTCATCCATTTGAGGCTTCGGGACAGCAATACTCATGTTGGCAAGTTATTTTGACACCATACAACCTTCCTCCATCCATGTGTATGTGCGATGAGGTCATGTTTCTCACCGTTATTGTTCCCGGACCAAAGAGTCCGAAGTAGAGGTTGGACGTGTATCTTCAACCGTTGATATCAGAACTGTAGAGTTTGTGGCATAGCGGATCCGTCAAATATGACGTGTCAAGAAGACAAAATTTTACGATGCAGGTGGCTGTAATCTTGATTATCAGTGCCTTTCCTGCCTATTCTATGTTGTTAGGGTACTATATCATATCCGCTGGGAATTTATATTAATTTAAGTAATTAATAATGCAGGTTGCAGTACAGCTGGAAGATACGCTTGTCCTTACTGCATGGAGAATACTGAAGCATTTTACTTGAAGCATGGATGTAAAATGAGTTGGTTTGATTGCCATAGGAAATTCCTACCCATTGACCATCGTTTCCGCACCAACATAAAGGATTTCAGGAAAGGGAAAAGGGTCCTTATTGATGCGATGCCATTGCGAGATGGTTATGAATTGTTGCAACAAATCGAGAGAATGAGGTTGAAGAAGATCACCGAAGAGGGTGCCGAAGAACATAACGCCCGTGCGAGTAGAGACTCCGGATGGAAAAAGAGAAGCATATTTTGAGACCTACCTTATTGGGCAAGTCTACGTGTTAGGAATAACTTGGACGTCATGAACATCGAGAAAATGTTTTTGTAAATATTTCAACACAGTGGTAAATGTTTCGGGCAAGTCTAAAGACAACTTGAAGGCAAGGATGGACATCAGAGAATTGTGCAGACGGCCAGAGCTAGAACTGATGACAGTGACAGTAAGTACCGCAAGGCGGGATACACGCTGGATCGTGAACAGAAGAAAATCCTTTTTGAATGGTTGAAGACAGTTAAATTTCCAGACGGCTACGCTTCAAATCTAAGCCGTTGCATTGACTTGAACAAACTGCACATGTACGAGATGAAGAGTCTTGACTGTCATGTGTTTATGCAAAGGTTGTTGGGTGTTGCTTTTCAACCGTTCTTAGAGAACAAGTATTGGGAGCCTGTTGCACAATTGAGTGCATTTTTCATGGATCTTACTTTTTATGAGATGAAGACAGAAATAACACAAAAGTATTGGGAGCCTATCGATGATCCACTAGCAGATGTTGGCACACTAGGTCCCCTACATGATCTGGTTGGTCCAGTACATGAATCTGAATTAAAAGGCAACGAAGATGAAGAAAGTTTAGAGGAGGCGGAGCTTGAAACTTCGGAAGAAACCGAAGAAGAAGAATTATAATTGTTGTAATAAAATTATAATTGATTAATTTAATATTTTCATTTATGATTACTTTGTAATAAAAATATTCAGCTAAGTGTTGATTTTCTATTAATTAACAGAGTAAAAAATTTAGAGTAAAAAAAATAGATAAGTGTTGATTTTCAATAAATAATTTTTTTTAAATATTAGTGACCATGTGGTCGCTAATGTCTCATGAAAATGTGTCATGCATCGAAAATTGGCTAAGTGCTGATTTTCTATTAAGCAATTGCAACCATGTGGTCTTTAACGACTCATAAAAAATGACTGAATCGACAATTCAGTTAAGTATTGAATTTCTATTAAGTGTTAGCGACCACGTGGTTGCTAACGACTCATAAAAAAATGACAGAATTGAAAATTCAGTATAGTATTGAATTTGTATTAAGCGTTAGCATAAAAAAATGGCAGAATTAAAAATTCAGCAACAGTATTGAATTTCTATTTCGCTAACTACTCATAAAAAATGAAAGAATCAAAAATTCAGTTAAGGGTTGATTATCGGTCGCTAACGAGTCATAAAAAAATTACAGAATCAAAAATTCAAATAAGTGTTGATTATCTATTAAGCGTTAGCGATCGCGTGGTCGCTAACGACTCATAAAAAAATGACAGAATCAAAAATTCAGTTAAGTGTTGCTTATCTATTAAACTTTAGCGACCATGTGGTCGCTAACTACTCTTAAAAAATGACAGAATCGAAAATTCAGTTAAGTTGATTTTATAGTAAGCATTAGCGACCACGTGGTCGCTAGATGTTCATGTTATTTTTTGTGTTTTTTCTCGTTTTGATCCTCTTAATATTTGGACCCAACATATGAATTGTAGTATTTTGAAGCACCTTTACGAAAGATTTTGTTTCGTCTCAATCCGATCAACGACGCATCTTCTACAAGAATTCGGATCACACATTAGAATATTTGTAAAAGTTGACGCATGTTGATCAACACATTAGAATGCTTCTATAAGATGCATAGTTGATCTGATTGAGACGAAACAAAATCTGTCGTAAAGGTGGTTCAAAATGCTACGATTCATATGCTGAGTCCAAATAATGATTCACATTTTAAGAGGATCAAAACGAGAAAAAACACAAAAAATCAGATGAACATCTAGCAACCACGTGGTCCCTAATTACCGTCCACGTGGTCGCTAATGTTCCCGGGTTAGACGGTAAAATCAAATGTTAGCGACCACATGGTCGCTAATGTTCCCAGGTTAGGCGGCACACAAAAATATTAGCGACCACATGGTCTCTAAAGTTCCCAGGTTAGGCGGCAAAATCAAATATTATCGATCACATGTCGCTAAAGTTCCCAGGTTAGGCGGCAAAATCAAATATTAGCGACCATGTTCAATGCGACCACGTGGTCGCAAAGTTTCGAATATATATTCAAAAATCTCATATTTCACCAAAGCGCCGTCTCTCTATCTCTCTTTGCGAATTTCGTTCGATTTCAACCGTATTTCGACGCCCCTAATCACTCCCAAAACTTTGTAAGTATGTTATTTAGTTAAAGTTTGTATATTTTTTTACGTTATATAGTTGTTGTTGGTGTTTGTATGGTGAAATTATTTATTTGGTGAAATTGTATGTTTTATCATATGAATTTATTTGTTTATGATGTGAATTGTAGGTTTATAAAATGAATTGTATGTTTATAATGTAAATTTTTTATGTTTTTAGCTTTAATTATAAGTTGTTAAGTTGTTGTTGTTATTTAGTTTATAACGTTGTGAAATTTGTTTACATTGTTGTTGTTATTTAGTTAATAGCGTTGTTGATCAAGAATATTTTTGATATATTCTTAAGATTATTGCCGGATCACATCGCCCTCCACGTCCCCCTAGGCCTACGGGAATGTGTGACGCTCCCCAATCTGGGGAGGATGGGGAGAACTCGCAGCAGCGAAGCTCCGAGCGTACCCCATCTGCGGCGGATAACGACGCATTATTCGCCTCTATCCGCCTTTCATATTTCGGATTTTTTTAGTTAATTTATTCATAAATTATAAAGTTGTTGATTAATTTAAATTGTAGGTTGGACCACAGCTACAGAGTGGCGCGCGTCATCACTAGCGTCATCGAGGGGCAGCCAGATAGAAACGGCTGGAGATGGGAGGACATCAGTCCAGCGTCTATAGACCATTGGTTTGAATCTTGAAGGGTATGTCATTTTTTTAATGATTCAATATATATTATATGTGTGTTTATATCCCTTAATTTTTTTTGTATCAGACGCACTTTCGCTGGGATGAAGAGGATCCAGAGATGTCCCTCGACAAGGTTAGGAGGAGGTGGCTGAAGCACGTTCGTACCCGCTACACGGACCTCGTCTACAATTATCTAAGGGTAATAAAAAGCCTTGGTGGCTGGATCCTGCTATCTGGGACGAGTGAGTGGCGAAGTGGAATGCACCCGAGTTAGCCGCGAAGAGGGCGTGACAACAGGCGAATCGCTTGGCTAACCAGTCGCTTCACACTGGCGGGTCCATAGTATTTCGGGAGCACCGACGTCTCATGGTATGTAATCACCGACACTTTTTGTGTTTACTTTTATACTTTAAAATTTATTTTATTAATATTTAATTTATATTTAGGAGGAGGAACTCGGGAGGACAGTCCTGCCTCACGAGTTTATGCTTCACACTCACGCACGCGTGCCGGAGCGTACTGAGCTGGTGGATCGGCATTTGCAGGAGGTTGTTGTAAGTTTCCTAACTATAAATATTTTTTAATTAACAATTTTTATATATTATTCATTATATTAATAAATTTTTAACATGTATTAGGATCGGCCTCGAGAGATCCTCAGTCAGAGGAGCACTCAGCAGTCCGAGGACTCGTCATCCTTTTAGGATTCTTGTGAGGCCTACTACGAGGCGGTTGGCGGAATTGGAGAATTGGGCCCGACGGTTCTGTTTTTGGAGTTGGAGGAGTAGCGTCGGAGTACTTCAGCCATCAAATTTCCTCCTCCAGGCGCGAGACCTCTCGTCCGGTGCAGCTGGCAGTGCCGCAATGACGAGATGGCATGAACTGTGGAGGAAATGCGGCAGGAGATGCGGGATATGGAGGCGGCTCAACGGGCGAGGTTGGAGGAAGTGGAGGCA
>JAWWMW010109895.1:0-10342 GCA_035048345.1 Echeveria elegans
ATCTGATGTACTTTTTCATGTTCAGTTTTTTCTGTCACCTATTTGAATTTTATAATTCTCATGTAAATCAGATCAAATGTCTTAAATACCCTCAAACATTAAATAATCATTTTTTATTATTAAATGGATATTAATTGGATAATTTCTGTTATTGATTAGAAGATACATATGTGGTTATGATCTCTTTATACTTTTTATATTTAGACATTTTTATCTGATCTCTACTCTTTTCTAAATTATGCATAAAACTTGATAAAAAGTCTATAAAATGGTGACTATTTTATAATTATTTTGATGAATCCGTTCACAATTATTAGATTCTTTTGAATATTATAATTATTATTCTTTGAAACACAGTCAACTTATATTTTAATCGTCTCTAAGAAATATAAACATAGAGTCTACAGAGAGATGGAGCAAAAGAATACTGATGCTCCCTCTATCGAAAATTATTTAGTTTTTCGCATAGATGGACACCGAAGATGGGAGCAAGAACAAGAAGGGGAGTTTCAGACAAAAAAAAAAAAAAACAAAGGAGATGAACTCAGAGCTACTCACCAACTAGTTTCATACACAAACTTAGCTAGACTCATTCAACAGCTTCACCATCAAATGCAAGGCTTCCACCCTCTCTTGCAAGTTTAAGATGTAATCAGTTGTCTCTCTGAATAGTTCATCGTAGTTCAGAAGTTTTGAATTCGGGACCAGCCTCCTCTACCCTCTAATAACTCTTTGTCTAGAAACCTAACCATTTGGCTAAATTGATTCCTTGTCTTTTTATTTCTGTAATGTATTATAAACTCTAAACTGTTAAGTTCTTAAATTTAAAAATAGTAAAAAACCTTTACGGAATTTTTTTTTACGTTTCATATTCATATAACTTGGGTCGGATTAGGACGGACATGGGCATTTCATAATTTTTTCGGGTCGGGTTCGGGCTTCAAAGAGTGGCTCAAAGATTTTTTCGGATCGAGTTCGGGCCGGGTCATGCCCGTCCCATGCTCACCCCTAGTCTATACTGTTAGAGCAACTCCACGGTGACGATGAACATGATCGTGACCTGTCTCCTTACTTCTTCTTCACACCCATATCTCTAAGTTTGTGCTGCTGCATAAACTCTTTTAAATTTTATTAGGCAGATTGATGGAACGTATTTATACGGTCCATCGAGTCATTTATTCTCACAAATTAATTATATTTTCATGATGAAATGTTACTCTTTGATAGTATTTCATATCACAGGTGTATTTAGAGCATCTGAGAAAAAATTAGATTAAAAAGGCAGATTCCACCGAAAAGGCAGATTTGACCTTTGCAACTTCAGAAGCTTCTAAAAGGAGCATTGTTGATCCGATGGAAATGTTCTATATGACTCAAAGAGCTACAAATCTCTAGTCTACACCAAATTCAAATTCGGGGCCTAAGACATTCGAAACGGAGCTAGAAGTCAAAAGTCAGTGCAGTCCGCAAAAGAGGGGAATAGAGGATCATGCGGACCCTCTTGAATATCCTACATAGAGTCTTTTTGAATATTCGAAAACACCTTAAGACTCCGCGTACTTAATGCCAGTTGAGTAGGGGTACGTGTCAGATGACGTCGGCATGATGCCAGCGACGGGAATTATGAATTTGGGCTGATTTTGGGCTGCTTTTGATGATTTTGAAAAAGTCTTGTTTCCTCAACAAGTCAATATATCAATATAAATAGGAAGTTAGGGCTAGGGTTTAAAAGGAGAGAACTCATAACACATCAGAAGGGGAATTAATCGCTTGAGTTTGACAAAGAGGTTGTGGAACCCTAGCTGGCGCATGATGACCCGACTTGGAATTTTCAGTTTGCTTCTGCTTTCATCTCTGTCAAGTATATATTCTTGTTCATCGACTCAAATTTATTGTTCAATACAATGCAATTTATAGTTAAATTCCTGTTTAGTTTGGGGACTTGCGCTTAATTTTGTTTGTTTGTTGAATTATTCATGTTCTTGCGCTTCAATGCATGCTTTAATTATTTCTTGTGTGTAGCCCTAGCGATGAAACCCAATTAATATTATTGTGTGACACATAGGAATTGCATGAAAGTGACTAAGCCTAGCGGTGGAATAATTATTGTGTTTTGACTGCTTGACTGTTATATTTACTTGAGACTCTAGCGGGTAATAGTGGATTGAATTGATAATTTAGATAATTCTTTAGCGAGATTATCAGATTAGAACAGGTAGCGTATTACTCTAGCGAGTGTGCGTAGGTTGTATCTTTAGCGGGAACAACTGTTTTAATTCAATATTGTATGACATATTGTGGTCGATGATTAGTAGTCGCATGAACAATTCCCTGTACTGATTTTTCTCATTATTGTTTACCCACTTTTATTTACAATTTACGTTGTGACAACCAAAAACCTTACAAAACTCCCTAGGAATTAATTTAGTAGTAGCTTGTTACGAATTCAAACCAACTGTTCTCCTATGGTTCGACCCTACTTACCACTTTCTATGTGTTTTAGTAGGTACACTATAAATTCAAATTTGAAGCGTACAACGACGCGCGTTCAAAGCGCTTAAAGTACTCATGTTGTTTCTCTCAGAGATTGCTCCAAGTACGCATAAACCCTACAGAACTCCATCGACTCCTCAAAGTTGTAATTGCTCTGCAAAATTCAACAAAAGTCTACGCTATATCAGGTCAACAAAAAAAAATTAATTTTTTTCAAAAGAACCCTTCAAATTCTAAACTAAGTTATACTCTCCCCGACAAAAGCGCCAAAGTCTGACAACATGTCGTTGAGTGTGCAAATATAAATTTATAATACATACTAAATACTAACAAGTGGCAAGTAGGGTCGAACCAAAGAGAACAAACAAGTCTAGAATTCTACTAAAACTAATACGTAGTATTAAAAGAGTGTTTTCAAATTGGTTTTGATGATGTGCTTAAATAGGGTTTATCAAATTCAGCGAAGGTCAGCTCAGAGAGTCATATTGCAACATATAATAATCAATCAAACATCTGTTAAATCAGTTATTCAAGCTAAAGATACAACTTACGTACACTCGCTAAAGTAATATGTTACATATTCTAATTTGATCGACAATCCTGCTAAGGTGATGCCTAATTAATACGTTCAGTCTACTATTAACCAGTAAGTTCTCAAATAGATAACAATTATCAGACTAACCTATCGCAATACATCCACCAGTAAGTTTCATTACTACGATAAGTTATTGTAATATCATGCAACAATATCAATCAAGTTTCATCTCTAGGCTCCGCTAAATTGATAATCGAAACATACGATTAACAGAAGAACATGAATACTTCACTAAATAAAATATAAATTCATACATCTCATGTTTAGCGTTGCAACACAATTCCTCAAACCGATTAAGGATTTAATTTCACATAGTAAACATAAAAACTAAATAATAGTTAATGAGAATGATGAAATATGTTGTCGCGGAGTCTTCCGAAAATCCTAGGCGGAGTCTCCAGGTCCCCTATGATGTTCTTCCTCTGACCCCCTAAGCCCTAAGACTAATCTTGGTATTTATGAGTGTGAAATTCTTCAAAACAAATATGACAAAAGGGCAATTTTGAAGTTGAAACACGTGTTGACGTCATGCTGATGTCATCATACTCCGTACACGGACTCTTTTGAATTTATGTACGCGGACTCTATTGAATTTCATGATAAATCCTTTAGACTCCGCGTTCAATAATTCTTTAGACTCCACGTAGTGCACTAGAATTGAGTCCCACCGCTGCTTCCTTTTTCTTTTCTTACGCTTGTTTCTTCGTTCATTTCCTTTCACGAACGACTTGAGTGACTTTAAAAGACTCCAATTATAAATGATAAAATTTTGATATGGTACACATGTGATATAAAACACTAATAAAAGTAACTTTTTCACACACAAAATGTATAAATGATTAAATAGAACATATAAATACACTCCATCGTGTAGCAACTTTAAGTGGAGACTATAGGGTTATACATTCAGTACTGACATTAGAACACTTTCTTTGGATTGTCGTGACATTAATTTGGGTGTTCAGTGGCCTTTACTCTTGGTCCGATCGGTTAGGATTTTCCAACCTTCGAATGGAATTCAATCTCAATGGACAGAAACATATATTATGGGGTGTGATTAAAGACAATTGCAAGGTGATTAAAGGAAGCAGCCTCATCAAATTGCTTATGTAGTGTCCGCATTTCGCAATGTTAACTTTGCAAGAAGTATGGATTCTTTAGCAAACAATGCTCCAAATTTTGCTTGCTTTCCAAATATATATACGCCATGGAACTCGGTACGCGCTCCGATTCAGTCCTGAATGATTTACTAGCTGCGTACGAAGATTTACTTGCTGAACCTGCAGGTCTACCTCCATTTAGGGATGACTCCAATCACAAAATCCCTTTGTTAACTGGCTCAATCATTTAGTCAGTGACTGTATCATTATTGTGCCCTTCAGAAAAATGTTTTTGATAAGTTGATTTAAGAAATGTTTACTTAAGGGGTTATTCAGTATAGCAGAAGTCCGTAATCATCATCCGTGGTCCTAGTAAAGAAGAAAGATGGGTCTTGACGACTTTGTGTCCATTACAGGGCACGTAATCAACAAACTGTGAAAGATAAGTACCATATTCCCTTATTAGATTAGTTACTTGACAAATTGGGAGGTACACGATATTTCTCTAAACTTGATCTTCGAGCAAGTTTACAGATCAAGATGGATCCACAAGATATTTATAAAACATCTTTTAATACGTATTCTGGAATTTTCGAGTACTTTGTCATGTCATTTGTCCTATCGAATGCTCCCTGATCGATGGTGTAAAGATGGACCCAAGTAAGATTCAGGTCATCCAAGAATGGCCAGCTCCTACTAATTAGAAGGAACTCAGAAGTTTTCATGGCCTTCCCAGTTATTACTGCCGCTTTATTCATTATTATAGTTTTTTTAAAATGCTAGCATATTCCGGTCTTTACCCTCATTCAACTCAATCAAGGCTTGTGAGCTGTGGTGGTGGAATTCAAGGTATGCTAGACATTTATCCTTCAACTTAGCGATGTGGGATATAACAACTACTCAAGTGCACATATATAACTCTCAATACTCCCTCTCACTTGAGGAGTTGGACATACGCTCCTTCTTAAACTAGTAGGCGCGCTTCATGTGACTCCTTCCATGGTCAAACCTACTCAAGCACAACTCACATTGTGTAGGCACGCTCCACACGATTTCCTTCAATGGATCAAACCATACACTGCCGGCAACAGGAGGCGTCTCATCATGCACTTGACGCTCATAGACGCATCTCTCGCGTCACGTACTCGGCCTAGGTCGTGTGTCGTTGGCTCTGATACCATGTAAAATGCTAGGATATTACGGTTTCCACCCTCAATCAAGTCAAAAGCCAAAGCTTGTGAGTTGTGCTGGGGGAACTCAAGATATGCTAGACATTTATCCTTCAATTTAGCGATATGAGCTATAACAACTACTCAAGTGAACATATATAACTCAAAACAAGTTTGTTGGCCAGCCCTCTAACTTCTTAGTTGACTAAAGATGGGTTTTTGTGGTCACATGAAGCCTCTGAATCTTTTGTTAATCTAAAAGTTGCTTTATCCTCTACACGGGTGTTGGCTCTTCTTGATTTTGACAAGTTATTTGTAGTTGAAACCGTAACTTTGAATTACGACATAAGAGCTATCATTATGCTCATCCAATTGTTTTCTCAATCGTGCTCTCGGCTTTCGTCACCGATCATTATCTATTTATGAAAAAGAACTCATGGTAGTGGCTCATGCAGTACAAACTTGGAGCGTCTATCTCACACACATGCCTTTCGTGATAAAGAATGATCAAAAAAAGTCGTAAATACTTACTAGAACAGAAGGTTACTACTTCATTTTGGCATATGTGGCTCTCCAAGCTTATGGGTTATTAGCTGAAAATACAATATAAGTAAGGGCAAGAAAATCATGTGACTGATGCTATATCCAGTGTTACTGGATCTCAGTTGTTGCATTTAACACTATCTCAAGCTCATTGCGACTTCCCTGACCCTGTCAAACTGTTGTGGCAAACTGATCCACCATTGCAAAATACTATTTCTGAAATACAATTCAATCTTGCCTCTCATACTCGGTATACTTACATTAATAATGAGTTTTGTAACAACGGAAAATTAGTTTTTGGCATCGACCCTACAACTAAACTTCATATTTTCAAATGGCGCCATGATTCTGCCATTGGGGGCCCATTCATGTAGGGATGATACTTTTCACAGATGAATATTGAGATGCAAAATTACGTCTGTAATTGACGCGCCGGTTTTAGAGGCTGTATTTTCACACGTGTCAATTTTTTTTTATAAAATCAGTGTGACCTGGTGTCGAATCCAAGGGAACAGTGGAATTTAGTTGTGCATTTTATTACTAGTTCGCGGAAGTAGTTTCTGAGGTTTTTAAGTCTTCTTGGAGTAATGTTGAGTAACGAAAAACGTTGATATTAAAACTATCAATTTAAAATCAATGACAGGAATTGGACTTCACCGCTAGCACTTGTGGATATGCACCAAACATTTCATGAAAGTTATGTTGAGTTTAATCGTGTTGACATTATTGTAAAACTTAGCGAAGTAATAACACTCTAGCTCTCACACTCGACTGTTGAACTATTATGTTAAAATTTATATGGACGACACTACTCTCACCCTCTCGGTATATCGAATATGTATCGTAGAATTCAACTAGCATTAGCTTCAATTCTCTCGGTGCTTTCAATAATGTTCGTTTGAAACTCTTTAGGCTATGTTACTGGTTTTCACTCAAGTATCCTCGCTGCTCTCGTTTTGCTAATATACTTGATTTTGTAGTTATTTTAATCCCTAAATTAGTCTAGGTTCTATCTCGATGCCCGGTGTGTGACTACAAAGCCAAGGAACTTCCCTGACGTGACACCAAATGCACATTTGAGCGGGTTCATCTTGAGTTAGCATTCTCAGAGCCTTTTGAATACCACGCAGAGGTCTTGGAGATGATCAACTCTTGTCTTGGACTTGACCACCACGTCGTCGACATAGCACTCAATTGTTTTGTGCATCATGTCTTCAAAAATCTTTTGCATTGCACGTTGGTATGTAGCACCAGTATTTTTTAAACCAAGTGGTATAACTTTGTTGCAGAAGATTCCCCTCGGAGTCCGGAACGCTGTGACATCTTAATCTTCGGGCGCCATGTGTATTTGATTGTACCCGGCTGTGAAATCCATGCTGGAGAGGGCTTCGTCTCCGGTAGTCGCATCTATCATGAGCTCTGTGATCGGCAAGGGGAAGTCATCCTTTGGGCAAGCTTCATTGAGGTCTCAAAAATCCACGCAGACTCGCAGTTGACCGTTCTTCTTCCTTATTGGGACGATGTTGACTATTTGACTTCATGGATAAAGTCTGCATCGATTAATTTGCTTTCTTCCTTCTCAATCTCGCGTACCAACTCAGGTATGAAGCGCCGTTGAGCCTGCTTTTTAGGTATGATGCTTCTTTTGATGGCGAGATGATGTAGTGTTATTCTCAGGTCCAATCCTGGCATCTCCGTATAGTTCCATGCAAAGACGTCACAGTACTCCGTTAATAATTGAAAATACTGATCCTCTTCTTTTTTTTCCACGAGGGCACTCATGTAGATAGGACGTGAGTCTTCAACGGTTCCGAGATTCAACTCTTTCAAGTCATCCACGGTTGCTTGCCCTTCGTCTTCGAGCACCTCTAGAGCCTGATCAGCTTCTACTTCTTCTGAGAAATTTGGGATCTCCTCGGCAGTCACATGGTAGACGATTGTTATTTCATCCTCTATGATTTCCTCCTTTTTAACGTGTTCTTCTGCTTTCACAGGTGCTCCTAGGCGGTTGAAGACAGACTTAGCAGGAGTGTTCAAGCGTGCAAACACTGATGGTTTTTGACTCTGAGTAGTGGACAGTGGTTTGTTCCTGCATCCTCCTTTCAAGCCTATCCTGTTAAACAACGATGGTTTTGTTCCAAAGTGTGATTTTCTTCGTTTCAATGGTACACTCACTCTGTCGAACACCGAAGAGCGTCCTTTGTCCTCAATTTCTTCTCCAATAATCTGGTTGACTTGTGAAGAGGCCTCTTTGCGTTGAGCAGAAATCCAGACCGGTGGTTGTTCATAACCTAGCCCGATGTGCTAGCAAGTTGCCCCTTGTGTTTGACCAATGGTATAAGCGTGGGGTTTGATTACTTCTCCGAGCGAGGCTGGATTTTTGAAATCATACCCGGACTTTTCCATGAGCTTGTAGGCGTAGGGATCAAACCTTTCTTCTATGCTTTGCTCCTCTTTAGACGGCTCGATAGACTGGAAGACGAACCCATCTGGTGGTGGACTTAAGATTTGTGTCGCGCTTGTATTGGGCAATGGGACGACCACTTTTGCTATCCATTCTTGCTTGACTGTCTTTGGAACCTTTTTTTGATTTGCCAAAGTCATTTCAGGCTTCTGACAGTGTTGAAAAGAACTCTCTCCTGCCTTACATCGGGACTTGGGTATATATCGTAAGACAGGGAGTGTCTTTTCAGGAGTTGGTCTTGATTTTTGTGAGGGTATTATGACACATGTCTTGCCCCTGACTTTTGGCTCAGTCTTCGGTTCTACTTCTGATGCGTTTCGCTTTGCTTTGCATGCTTTCTTCATGTTGCCTTTTCCAGTGAAAGAGGTGATTGACGGTAGAAACTCGTTTGATACACCACCTTCCTCAAAGAACTTAGCATCTGCAAAGAATGATTCGGCCTTGGTTAAGGGTTTGACGTTCCCATTTATTTTCCTTTCACCGTTGCAGTAGTACTTTAGGCATTGATGGAGTGTTGATGCGACGACTCCATTTTCATGTTTCCATGGTAGACCAAGCAACAACTTGAATGAAGTTTTTACATTGATGACATGAAACAATGTGTTAGCGACTAGGTCTCCGATTCCCAGATTGACGTGTATCATGCCGATTGCCCACTCAGTATTTAAGCTGAATCCATGAATTACTAGGTGACTATTGGAGAGTTTACCTATCGCGATCCCTAGGTCTTCCATGGTTGCTTTCGGCATGAGATTTACCCCAAAGCCTCCGTCTACTAATATCCTTCTTACTCTCCGTCATCGGATGTAGCCTGTGACGTATAGAGGTCTGTTGTGCGGCTTGGATCCAAGGAGAAGATCTTCGTCAGAGAAGGTTATAGTCGTGTTACAAGAGGTGCATTTGGGATGACTTTCTACTGATTCTTTAGTATTTTTGACGGCCTCCTTTAGCTCTGGGTTCAAGAGTGCTTGTGCTATTTGTGGGCGTGTCTTCTCAGGCAAGTGAAAGATCTGTTCCCACTGCTCGTCTTTTGAAAGGGCTTCTAGGACGTCGATTATCTCAGCGTCATTTTAATGTTCTGCCTTTCTTCCATGACTGGAGCTTTGTCCTGTGGCTTTTCTTCGCCGTCATTGCTTATTGACTCAAAGGTTGTGTTGACGGTTACTTTGTTCTGAAAGTCTTCTGGAAATAAGTCCCCGGGGATGATGGGAGTCGGCGGGCCTTGCTCCAAGAGATCGATGAGCAGCACTTGAGACTTAACTTCTTTCTTTGGCTTCTTTTTTCCTTTCGCCTGATGTGGTCTCTTCTTAGTCATCTGTTTCTTTCTCCGATAGACGGACGGTAGCTGCGGAGGGGCTTGTTTTCTTACTTTTCTCCGTGTCACCAGAGTCCACCCGTCGTCGTCTTCGTGCAGCAGGTGAGTCCCTTTTTTGTAAGATAGGAGTGGCCTCTTTCTTGGGCGTAACCCTGGCCGTTGACTTCTTCATCTCTGCTGGAGCATGTGGCTTTGACATCCACACTTTTACCGATTCTATGATGCCAAATTAAATTTCCCATGCTCGGTTTTGAGATTTCTTGTGTGAACCCTTCACAAATTACGGTGGACGTGTGATTTGCTTCCACTGCCTCGTCTATGTCTAGCATAATCCTTCCTTCCTGGACTAATCTCATGATGAGTTCTTTGAGCGAGGTGCAATTCTCCAAGTTGTGGCTGACCAGCCTGTGGTAGCGACAATACTTGGGATTATTAATTTTGTTAGCCTCATCTAGGCGTTTTGCTTCCGGTAGTTTGATGATGCCTTTTTTAAGCAAGTCATCCACCATCCCAGAGAGGTCTGAATCAGGGAATGTGACATGTCATAAAGTGGTGTCACGAAATGCGTCAAAAGAAATTTATAAACTACTAGGGTGACCTAGTGTCGAACCCAAGGGAACAGTGGAATTTAGCTAATACTATTAGACACTTAAATGATTCTAA
>JAWWMW010109913.1:0-10341 GCA_035048345.1 Echeveria elegans
GTCTTATTACACTTTTAAAATAATTTTAAAAATAATGAATGTTTATCTACTGAACTGAACTGAAATTAAATTAATGTCAAAAGAACAGACCCATGTCTTACTATCTTACGTACAATAAGTTGTTAAGCTGTCACATTAGATATTTTCCCTGAAAAGTCGATTATCTGAAATTGAATTTTAACCACTAGAAATTAAATTTATAAATTTTAGTATCATTTTTTTATTATTCATATTTCCATTTTGATTTTCTCTTTTAATCTTTTTATTTCTATTTTTGTCAATTTTTTCTCACATAATATTCTCTTTTCTATTTTATCCTCTACCCAATCAGGGTCTGTTCTTTTGAGTTGAACTGAAACTGAACTGAACAGAAAATTTAAAAATAATTAATATATTATTTTTGTATATTATTTTTACTTTAAAAAATAATTTTAACAATAATGAATGAGTTTTAAGTTTGTACTCATAGTTTCAAATCTTGTTACACTTTTAAAATAATGAATGTTTATCCGTTGACCTGAACTGACTTTAAATTAAAATCAAAAGAACAGAACCTTACTTTCTCATTCTCACAACCTATTATTTTTTAAATTACATGCTAAAAAATAAAAAGGAATATCAAAAGCGGATGGAGAGACTAGATATGAGAGTTTAAAGTTCGCAGTTAATTCCCCAAAAAAAAAAAAATTGCATTTGACAGTGAGTCGTAAATGTTCTTTTCTTTCTTTTTCTTTGTTGTATTTGACTTTACAAAAAGATGGAATTTCACATCATAGTACTTTTTTCGCAAGTTACGTCAAAAAATCATGTTGTTAGCTTTATTGCTGCCCAACTTTACAGTCGTGGTTTCTTTGTACACAAGGGGCTGAAACTTGAAAGTTCAGTTTAAGCTTTTATGTTGAATTTTATAATTTCAATATGAATGTAAAATTAACATTTTTATATATATTAAACCACAAGGTGTGCAAACGCCGTTTCGGAAGGCTTAGGCGATTTCGACGTTTCACCCTTCTTCGTCGTCGCCTCCTTCCACCCATTTTCAATTTCGTCGGCACTTGATTAGTCACCTCCATCCGCCGGCCATTCGAGCCAAGAGGTAAGAGTTTGGGTGGTCGAATTGGGATGATTTTACGGCCCATCCCACATCCTTCTCCAGTCAATCGTTATCGCCCTTCCCCTCCTTTCCGGTGGTTGGACGCCTTTTCACTCTCAAAGTATTCCCCTTAACGTTGCGGCTATCCGATTTTATCAACGTGCGCAACAAGAACAGCCCTCCTGCTAAAAGGACCAAACTTTACGAAAAATCGGATTCAAACGACTGTCTCGACTTCTCTTCAGCATCACTTGTGTCCTATGCGGTGAAGTATTTAATATACATACATATGGTGGAATAATGTCAACAAATTATGGATTTCTCAACACTTACAGGGATATTTGCTTATCATTGGATGCTTTGCTTTATGCTCGATAAATGCATATGCATACGTTGCATAATTGATTGATGATGTCGTAAGATTGAGAAGATGTTTTATTTAAGAGTTAATTTCCAAAACACACCCATATGATTGGAGTTTTTTATGGTACCACCCTTATGATTTGTTTTTTTACATACCCACCCATATAATCAATAAATTTTCCGGCAGCCACCCAAAACACATATTCCGGTAAACTTTCCGGCAGCCACCCAAATTTTCGGCGACCGGATTTTATTTTTTTTGCGTCTGAAATTTCATCAGCTAAAATGCTTCCACCTCACCTTCTGAGCATTCACTGCGATCCTTCTCCTGCCCTTCAATTTCTTCTTCCTCTTCCAAAATTCCATTACCACCCAATACTGGGAGTTAAAAAGTCTCCACGCGAATTTCCCATTTCTTCCTTTCATGCGCCAAAACATGGTCGCTATAGTTCTGAATCTCTTGGTCCTTATCATCTATCTCTGCTTCTTGCTCACCAGCCTCCTCCATCAAATCATCCACCTTCTCAAACTCATCCCCTCTCCCAGCTTCAGCCGTGCCCTTGGCGTCCTCATCGTCACCCTCCTCCTCCACTAGGCCGGGCAGCATCCCCTTCCTTCCCAGTTCCTTCATTAGTGTTAAAGTAGCAGTGCCTGAGTTGGTACAGCATCCACAAGGAAACGGCGAGCACGAGACATATCTGAGACATGTGCTTGACTTTGTAGCGTCTTGCGGATGCCCTCAGGTTCCTGCCCTCAGCATACATACCTCCACACAGTGAGATGAGGCAGAGCTGGGGAGGGGTGAGGGGATGTCCGACTCAAGGTCAATAGATACCCCTCTCTTGCTAAGTGAGACAAGGTCGTCTCGTCCATTACCTGAGTTCAATATCTGATTACCCCCTTCATCTTCACTCAAATCATTCATGGTCCAATCTTCCCCCTGAGCAGAAGACGAAGCAATATGCGAACCAAGTTGCAGCTTGTACGCCAAGAAAATGAATCAAAAGAAGATTAAACCATTAAAACTACCTCAATGGGCAAAGCACTTCAGGAGAATGATGGTGAGCATTATTCAGAAGGTGAGGTGGAAGCACTTTTAGCTGATAAAATTTCAGACGCAAAAAAAAATTCCGGTCGTCGGAAATTTGGGTGGCTGCCGGAAATCAGGGTGACTGCCGGAAAGTTTACCGGAATAGGTGTTTTGGGTGGCTGCCGGAAATTTTATTAATTATATGAGTGAGTATGTGAAAAAACAAATCATAAGGGTGGTACCATAAAAAACCTCAATCAAATGGGTGTGTTTTGGAAATTAACTCTTTATTAAATTCAAAAAAGTTAACACATGTCATATAGTGATTGGTTGAGTGCATCTTTCGCCGAATCTCAAATAAAAAAAAAACAAAAATGAGCGCACGAAACCCGAAAACGCCAAAAGCCAAAGGAAAACGAGGATAGCAAAGCGCGAGGGGATATCGCTATCCCTATCCCGACTCCGTCTCCATCCAGACTCACAGTTTTGAAATTGGTAGCTTGTCCAGATTTTTTAAATTTCCCAAAATCAAATCTCTAAGCTACCGCTTTGACTTTGTTGCTTATGAATTGATTTCATTGCTCATACGCATTTCATTCGTCTGAAGTTTTATCCCTCTGCTTTGGCCATGAAATTTTTATGCCCCGATCTCCATTTCGCATTTCTTTGTGCCGCCGCCATGTGTCTAAGTCTTGTGATACTGTCAACAGGTACACTTGGCTTCTGTATTCACTCTTGAGCTATACATTTCATCAGGCTCATACAGTTTGAATATGTATCAGAGCTGACATTTTCCATACCTGTGCAGGCTAATGCAGGAGAAACTCATAACATTATTTCTACCATTGCGGCCGGGGACACATTATTTCTACCAATTCTAGGCTTTTGATATTACGCACATTATTTTCTCTAGTGTAATTTTCTATCTGTATTCTACAGAAACTGCTAAAGGCTGCTGGGATTTTTTGGAGCTGCCGTCATCATCATGGGAAACTATGGAGATGCTTTCGCCATCTAAAGCGACTATTATTATGTCTTTCTTTTGATGGTGATGCAATCAAATTGTTGATGGCTGGTGTTTTCGCCATGAGTTTGTTTACGAGCTTCCATATGATCTTTTATGCATTCGAATGACTTTTACTCGAGCAATAAGATAGTATTTCTCGATGTTGAGACCCATTTGATGCTCGCTTCAGAAGAAGACGAAGAACCAGATCGCATCAACACTAAAGAATTACCCGGAACTTGAAGGACCAAAATGGAATAACCCAGAACTTGAAGAAGATTACGCAATTTATCTGTTTTCCAAGGACAGGAACTCTATTACCTCAAAGTCCTTTCATTTTCAGTATTTCCCTTATATAAACCCTGCTTTGTAACATCAAACATCATAACTTGAGAAATACAAAAATTCATTTCAAGCTGTCCAGTTTTCTATACACAAAAACTGTTTCATTTTGCATCTCAGTTTTTCTGAGATTTTACAGTCGAGCTTTTGATTGAGTGCATATACCTGTTCGTAGTCTCGCCCCAGTAACATGGCATTGGTCTTTTTCACATTGAATACTTTTACTAAACATACATTTTGCTGAAACCTAAGATTGAGACTTGGCCCCAACCAGGATTAGAAATACACTATCTATTACAACAACAACAAAAAAAAACCCTAGTGACAACTACGTACGAACACTTGTTCCAACATTCATCTGTTGCTGGTGACCCTCTCTTCACCAAATAGAGTCCAACTAAATGCCTGATGTGAGTCCTTCATCAAGAATTCTCTTTAATTGTTGTTGTTGTTGTTGCTGCGACGAGGATGTGGATGCCGCCGGTGTAGCCACCATATTTGTGTTAAACCCTATTGCATATGCAGAACTAGCACTATTCCTGGCTACATGTTGCGTTGGAATATTATCGGGTGAGTAGTCATCGGAATTCATCAGAGTAGAACCAGTAAAAGGTATAGGCTGACTGTAAGTACTTCTTAGCTGCAGTGCCTTGAGCAGCGAGGAATTAAATGCCACATTCGATGAGTTCTGCAAGATACCATTAGAAAAACTATTGTTCCATTGCAGAGACTGATTGTTGTTGTTGATCTTCATGCTGCTGATACTGTACTTGTTTTGCGGACCAGTACCACTGTTGCTGATTTGATCAGTGCTCGTACCACAATTTATCTGACTGTTTTCTAGACCATTTGAAACATCATTGTCAATTGGGATTTCAACACTGTCACAAAACTTCGTGCTGGTTCGAGTTGGGGACTTGTCTAGAGTTGTATATTGCTGCGATGATGATGGACTTTGAGAAGTCCTTTTCGAAGCTGACGAGCATTTCTTGAAAACTCTACAAACTACCCATTCATCCTGCGAAAGTAAAGATCAAATTTTAGAATTAAAATTGTCAATTAGGTAATGATAGAAAAATATATATATTTGGAATTACTTTGTTGGATTTAAAGGTAGGTTTGGCTTGAGGCCTATATTCATGCATGACCCAATTGCTCTTTTCACCTTTTGGAGCTCTTCCTCTGTAAAACACAAGTGTTTTCTTCATTCCAACAATATTTCCACCTCTGTATATGTCCTTGTCCTTCCCTGTAGTTTTCCAATATCCCGCTCGTGTCGCTCGATTCGTTCGAAGGCCTGTGGGATATTTTCGGTCCTTCAAGTTAAAAAAGTACCATTCCTTTTCTCCCATAGTTGCCAAGGCTGCACAAAGCATAAGATTAATAAAAGTCTCAAAAACTCGAAACAAAGAAATAGTTACAAGTTACATACCGGGGAGATCCCATGGCTCGCATTTATTAAGATCCACGACGGCAATGGCTCCACAAGTGAATCCGTGATCAGCTATCTTGTTACTTAGATAATAAGTAATGAGTTCCTCATCCGTCGGATGAAATCTGAAACCTGGAGGAAGGCTTTCCTCCATGGAATTATTCGTGAATGTAGTAAGATACAAAATTTTGTTGGCAAGATGATAAGCGGCAACGAGGTAAGTATATAGATAATGAGGAGGTATAGGGAGCTTGAAGATGAAGCTGGAAAGACATGTAAGTAAGAAGAGTATGTTTTATTCCAGTGATTACAGCTAACAGTTTGACAAAGGGTTTTTTGGTTTATGCATGCAGATTAGAATTTGAGCACTTAGGTTGTCTAGGCAGTTTCTTAATATAAATAGAGATTGGTTGCTAGTTAGGCAAGGTGGTTTATCCATTCTTCAAGTGTGAATGAGTGCAATTTGAAGCACATCTCCACCTCTCTTCCTGCCACATTTGTTTCCTATATATCGATCAACTGGATTGCAAATAAGGAAAATCATGTTATGCATATGATATGAGATTCCGAAGTGTGTAGCATGCTGGCCGAGGTGCATCTTCTTCTACTTTTGATTCACAATAACATAGATTATTAGTACAAGAGGTAAATTATATATGAGTATTTGCTCTCCCTGTCTCTAACCCCCTTCTTCTACTGCTAATCATATATAGCCAAGCCTGGTAATTAATCCACATATACCAGAATAATTAAGCATGTTCACACCCACACATAAACAAGAATACATGATTATACTAATCGATGCACTAATCATAAGGGGCATTCATGTTTTTTTCATAACATGTCACATTTATATTATTGTGTTGGATGTAGCAAGAGCAAGAGAATGATAACTGCTTACTATTCTTTCCATCATTAAATCAAACTAAACAGAATAAGATTTGGTGCACAGGAAAGTGTTTTTTTGAACGAGAAAACGAATAGGCATCCTGTTTAGTTCAGTATTAGTATACATCAAAACGACATACTTCTAAATCGCAGCAAAGTATTCTATTAGCACCGTATTCAAATCGTACAATAATCGTAATTTTCTCCAAAGAGGATAATCAAGGCTCCATTTAGTTGCGGGAAAAAAGAAGAGGAAAAGAATTAAAGAAAATTTTTGAGTAAAAATGAAATGTATGTTTGGTTGTAAGGAAAAAATGGAAAAAAAAATATAGACAAAATGAGATTAAAATTTTCTTACAACTTTCTTATGAGTAAATCATTTTTCTTTGAATTTTCTTTTTTTCACTTTTTTTCCACAACCAAACGGAGCCCAAAATAATGTCATTTTGTTGTCTACAATCTAATATTTATTACAAGTGTCAAACACGTTGTTCCGACAGGAACTTTTTCCAGGTTTTAATTCAACTTTAATAAAGATTTCCAACGTTAAATAGCTGTTAATACAGTTAAATATGGTATATATGATTAAAAGTTATTAATTGGTCAAATACTCCGTCCAATACAGTTAAATATGGACCGAGTATTTGACCAATTAATAATGTCATATAACCGATCAAATACCATTAAATATCTTTTAATAATGTCGATTGGTCAATACATGTACGGATAGCCAAATATATTTAAATAACAAATAGTTGATAAAATACAGTCTAAGAAGGCAGAAATCCAGATAATACAATTAAACTTGTCAAATATAAACATACATTTAAATAAAGTCACATACAAACAAGTACGGACAAATACGTCCAAATACGAAACAAATACGTGTGGATGGCGTGTGGTGTAAATAAAAGTATGGGGAGGGGTATTTTTGTCAAATAAAGTTTTGTTTGGTCTTTATCCTTGTTTTATTTTTTTTATCCTATAGCGATGAAAATCAGAGCTTTAGCGACGAATTTTTTCGTGGGTGTTTGTGGACTGTGAATTATAATCTATTATTAGTATAGATAAGAGAGACAATGACGTAACATAGGTGTTTGACATTGGGTCCGGCAGGTCCGACCATAAGATGAATGAGTTCGAATTCGATCTGGTCCTGTCTTAAATTTAGCCCTGTATCACTTATTCACCGGGCCGGGCCGCACCTTAATAATACTCGAAAGCCTTATGGCTGCCCACGATCTGATTTTTTATAGGCCGCATAGGATTGGGTTGGTCACATTATTTTGTGTCATAAACCCTAAACATATATTTTTATTATACTAAACTATTATTTTATAAAAATAAATACCGTCCATCGTCCTGACAAGAATGCGGGGGACATACTTATGAAATCCACACACCACATAAGGCTTGCATCGATTCTAAGAACAACATCAGATACACATAAAAACTGAAGAACATACACCAGGTTCTAACGACAAATCAAACGTTATCACCACCGTAGCAGGGTTACACCTAAAATCAATAACTTCACACATCATTAACAAACTATACATATAACCAATACCTAGGTCAAGTCTTTGATGAGTGTTGACAAACTTTTGAATGTACAGTACGACTGCCGTAGTGGTGAGAACCACTGATGTAACCTTGTGAAGCTGAGAATATATCACGTGGATATGTTTCAGGTTTCTTTATGTTAAAGTATAGATGATTATGTTACTAAGAACCACAAAATTTATGCGAATCTAGGGGAAACGAAACTTACAGGAAACACATGCTTAATCTTCTCAATCGGCTGTGAGGACTCAACTCCAGTAACCTCAATACATCATCATTATCTACAAATCATACCCAAAATTACATAATCAAATATCAAACACAGAGCTGAGAAATCTTCAATTCTACAGGTAAAACACAAAATCAACATAAGAAGCGCTAACCGTTAAAGGTAGGGAAGCGAAGAGAAGCGTTGGTGTAGAGGTCGATGGAGGCAGCGACGGCGCCGGTGTGAATAGGGAGGGGTTGCGGCGTCGGGCGTCATGGCGTCAGTCGTAGGGTTTCAGGTGTTGCAGCGTCGTGGTCGGGTGCGGTTGCGGGCTCGATTTTTCAGATGTGATTTGTGTACAACTGCTATTTTTATTTATTTATTTATTTAGGGTTGGTTATGCAAAGACTTTTTGGTTTTAGTTACAAAATGTTGTTGTATAAAAAAATATTGTCGCTGTATATATGGTTGAGGACAATAGCATGAATTTTTTTATTTTTAAATATGGATATTTCGTTGCTAAATGGGATGATCAAAAGCCTATTCTATTATATAAAGTAGTTTACTAAATAATGTTGTTTACATATACCAATATGGAGACATACAAATATACGTATATAAAAGATTCACAGAATTCACGAACAATATATACGAGTCGGGAAGACAAAAGCTCTTTGAGTTCTTATCGGGTCTGGTTCATGGACATTCGGGCCCGTAGACCTCTTTTTAATTACAAACTACGAATGGGTATACATACGTCAACTATTTCATTGACACATTCAACTAAACCCGAAATACACACTATTATCTTCAATGGATGTCTGACGTAGAAACACTTCAGCAGCGAGCATTTCACAGACAGAGACAGCGACAAAGCACACAAACTCCACTCCATATACACAAGCCACAAGACATCCATACTCCAATGCGATGAGGTGAGAAAATACGTACGCAAATCTAAATTTTAACTGGTGTGGTTACAAGGTGTTTAACCTCAAATCTAAGAGATTTAAAAAGCTTTCTTAACCACTAGATCACCATCCTAGCGTTCCGTTCGTAAGCTTTTTACGATCTCACATCATTGGTCAATCCCTTGTAAAATATACAACCAGAGGTGAATATATATGTTGAAATTCAAAAAGTTGGTTGTTATAAATGGTAACCAACCCGCACGACTGGTTAAAGAGTAATCTTCTTCCAGCTTTCCTAAAGTGGCTGTTACATGTATACATAGTCAAAACACATAAGCGTGCATGTGTCTCCCTACATTCATTAATTCTCCCGAATGATATATTTCTCAACCAATCAAACCCTAATGTTATCGTCTAGAACATGGAGTTTCTTGAAGATGACTATCTATCTATCTCGTTTCAGACAGGTAAGAATATGGCCCTAATAATTTTCTCAACAATTAAAAAAATTAACATTGAAATCAATTTGTCAACATTTTTGTTTTGTTTTTGATATTGAGTTACATTGGGTACAACTTGTTAATACAAAATATAATATCATATAGTAATGTAATTCCAATCGAAGCCGGATCGCAAGCAACTTCTCTACCTAGGGATGCACAAAATCAGACCGTATCGAAAACTCGGACCGAATCAGACCGGAATTTCCCGGTCACGGACTCGGGTCGAGTTTTTAGGGTTTTCCGGTCCCGGTTCGTCCAAACCCGGAAAATTTTAAAAAAAAAAACAAAAGAAAAACCCGGGTTTCCGGTCCGAACTCGGGTCCGGTCCCCGGGTCACCATTTCTCTGAAAAACTCGGTCCCGGTCCACCCGGATCCGAAAAATCTGATCCCGGGTCGGGTGACCCGGATGCACATCCCTATCTCTACCCATCAATCTTGCATATCCTATTGACAACTTTTCGCTCACTGATAACCCTTAATATCTCGACTCAACTATGAATATTATCATCAATATTGGGGACGTTTTCAAGCCCCGAACAATCAACAAGCTTCCACCTGCAAGGAAGGAATCATAACGTATAACGTTCACGCTAGAGCGGGATAAATAACACACTTTATACACACTATAAAATATGAGAAGAAATCATGTATTCCCTCTGTCCTCTTTTGTTCTTCCTTTTCTACTTTGTGTGTCCCTTTTTTTCATCATGTTTTCATTTTGGGCAATTCTCTTCTAAACTTTATACCTCACAAAATACGCTCTTTCTTACTTTATTCTCTACTCACTCACTTTTTTATTTTTTTCTCTGTGACAATCTATTTTTTTATAAATTGTGTGCCCAAAAACAAAGAAGTCAATCAAAAGGCGGAGGAAGGAGTAATATATTAGTGAGAGTTTGAACCTTAAACAGTGTTGAACAATGTGTGCTGCGTGGGCTACTGAATGGGCCAGTTTGGGTCTCAAGCAGGCCATGACTGAAATCAATTGTCCTTACTCATTG
>JAWWMW010109924.1:0-10340 GCA_035048345.1 Echeveria elegans
CCAGAGTATTTCCGCGAGCAGATTGCCACATCCAGACGCGAAGCCGCTCGTCCAGTGCAGCTGCAGCGGCGTAATGAAGAGGTGGAGCAGGAGTTGCATGTGGTGAGGGAATGGATGGAGCACATGGAGGCGAACATAGAGGCCAGAATTTCCACCGCGATTGAGGCGAGGATGGAAGAATTCATGAGGCGCATGATGACCAATCAGAGCCCTGTCACTTCCAGCCAGGCACCACCGCCGCCGCTGCAGGAGGATTAGATTAGATTTTATTAGATTTTAGTTTTTGAACAAAAAAATTTGGTTACAAAAATTTCACTAATTATAATTATTAGTTTTATAATTTTTAGCATTAAACATTATTTATTTAATATTTTATTCATAAAATATTTATATTCATTTTTTTAAAAAAATTATTGCTTTATGTTTGCAACCAGTTGGTCGGTAATACATTTTGCGACCAAGTGGTCGGTAATGCCTTTTGCGACCAAGTGGTCGTTAACGTTTTGCGACCATGGTCGGTAACTAAAAAAAATAAATTTCAAATATTAAATAATAATTGCGACAACTTGGTCGCTAATTATAGTGGTTGGAAAGTACCGACCATTTGGTCGCTAAAGTCAATTAGCGACCAGCATTTTAGCGACCAACTTCAGCGACCACTCATGGTCGCAAATGGCGATTTGCGACCCGATTTAAAACATTAGCGACCACTTTTCTGGTCGCAAATCAGCATTTTTTTGTAGTGGATCGGCGGTGTAAATTGTAGCTCAGATCCTTTTGTTTTATAATTCATGTTTGGTATTAATGTTTTTTTTAATTCATGTTTTACATTTGTGTTTCTTCAATGAATATTTTGAAAACTAATTAGCGCAACTGTCTGGCAGGTTTCTTTTACGAGATCGTCTTACTTGCTATAATGAAAATGATGTATTTCATACGGTGGCCAATGAAAATAATACAATGCTATATGAAAATACATAGTAAGCCGTTGTAATAACAATTTTTGTAACCTTTATCTTGCGCCCAATGAACAAAATTTCTGGATCCGCCACTGACGTGATACCAAAAAATAAACATAATATGAAATATACGTAGTGCTGTATTAAATAGGTTGCCTCAGGCCAGATTCCGGAGCATTGCATTCTGAAAGCAATAAGGTAATGTAAAGGTAATAAAGATTCGACTGACAAGAGTGTGATTCGATGAATCTACTTTTACAAGGCTTTCGCCTTTCACTGCCACTTCTGTATTTGTCTTTTTTCACATTTCAAGTTTCAACTTCAACCTAACAGTTGGCGAGAGCAGCAAAGTCGCGATACCGGGCGAGTTCGTGCCTTGCGAAGCGGCACTTCTCAACCGGCCAGTTCGGGCTTGCAACGAGGATTATCGTCATTATTATCAACATCATTCTCTTCTTCGTCATCTTCGGCTTTTGGGGGAGCGATTAGGTTAACATCGTCATTTTCCAAAGCATTACGTCATCTACCACAGTGATAATGTGAATGGAAAAAGCAAGTTGAAACCATTTCACATACTACTGATTCAACTTCATTTCAAGCATATACTCATAGCAAAATTAGGAGAAATGGATATTGACAAAATCTATGATATACGGCACCCCTTGTGTCGTTTGTAAAGGCTACTTATTCAGTTACGACAACCAAAGGGCAGATACAGTCAACCCCTCTATAATATCCCAAAATGTTTAGGCAAAATGGGTAGGATGTTATATAAAACAAGCAGAGGTTGTTATAACGAAAATTTTTATAAGGGAAAATTTGAAACGGTAATGGTTCAAGATGGCTGTTATAACGATAAATTTGTTATAAAAGGCATTGTTATAGAGGAGCTGACTATATTCATAAATATAAAATACTCCCTCCGTGGCTCCGTATCATAATATTTATTACAATTTCTTTTTTTTGAACATCCTAAAAGATACATTACACTTCTTGAAATAGAATACTATTCGTTTAACTTTTACACTCACACACATTATGTCTCTTACATCATTATTTAACATTTTACTATCATTCATCGTTTATTACTAATCAAATTACTAATTTTTCACTCACATCATCTCCCTTTTTCCGTACTTTCTTAATCGCCTAACAATATTATCTCCTTCGCAAAGTCGCACACAACACAAAGATTCTCGCTCGGAAGCAAATCGCTTGGCTTGGCTTGGCTTCGATTCGATCCAATCGATCTTCGTCCGTCGATCCGACTCCCTAGCCCGACTGCGGTCCTTTTGAAGTAAATTTTCCTTCGATTTTCATTTACCTGATCTGTTACTCCTGCTCGTTTCTTGTGATCTTTGCATAGTCTGCAGTTTGTGCAGTATTAAGTTCCTTTCTGCTTTTCATTGAGGTGTTTGATAATTTCTCAGAGAGAGAAATTGTTCTTCTAGTGTTTAGTTTTAGTTGTCGCTGAGTTGAGGAATGTGCAAATGAGCATAATATTCAACTTTATGGTATTTGCTGTTAAGATCTAACTATCGAAGATTCGGAGTACTATTTATTTTGCCTCTTTAATTCAAGAGTAGTTGAATTGGTTGTTTTTATCAGGTTTTTTCAGCTGCTGATTTTATGGAAGGCCTTGGGGATAGTAGTAGTGCGTCTGCAGTAGCTCCGCTAGCTAAGTGGAGGAGTGACTTTTCGAGGGCTTTTCAGTACTATTTGGATCGGTCAACCCCCCATCCTGTGCAAAGGTGGTTGGGAACAGGTGTTGCTGCTGCCATATACATCTTGCGTGTTTACTATGTGCAGGGATTCTATGTTATCTCATATGGCCTGGGAATCTACATTCTGAATCTATTGATTGGGTTTCTGTCGCCAAAGGTTGATCCTGAACTTGAAAACACAGAAGGGGCTTCTTTGCCCACTAGAGGCTCTGATGAATTTAAGCCTTTTGTGCGCCGTCTTCCGGAATTCAAATTCTGGTATTTTCTTGAGAGTTTTTGGTCATTTGAATTTAGCTCTGATTCTGTTCATGAGTTTGTTGGTTCGATTCCTTGCGCTTGATCGTTTTAGCATTGCTTTCATTTTTGTAGGTATTCCATCACAAAAGCTTTCTGTGTAGCATTCCTAATGACTTTCTTTTCATTGTTCGACGTCCCTGTATTTTGGCCCATCCTCCTCTGTTATTGGATGGTATTGTTTTTCCTGACTATGAAGCGCCAAATTATGCATATGATCAAGTACAAATATATCCCTTTTGACCTTGGTAAACAGGTGATGTCACTGACCAATACTTTGTTTAATTTGCACTTCTAAGTGACAAGTATGCTTTTCTCTTCCACATATGACTTGCACTAAGGAATTCGCTTGTTTTCATGAAAATTGTATCTTACTTGGTGTTATCTGTTTTTCAGAGGTACACTGGAAAGAAATCAGATGGACGCAGCAGGGGGGGCTTGATGCGAGACTAAAGCAATGTATTCAGCAGCTGAACCGAATATCTTAATATAGTTTTCTGCATCCTATCATAAGATTTCATATCAGAATTTCAACAATGTGTACAAGTTGATCTCTCAGTCAAACAATGTAGAATGGGTTCCATGTTAACATGTAATGAATACACTGGTAGTTTTGATTCGACACCTTGTTTTAGTTTTTGCAAGTTTCTGATAATCAACATTGGTTGGTGATCATTGAATACTGATCAACCCATGGCTTACACAATGTTCTTATCTTACGAATCAGTCCTGTTTGGGCATTGTGTGCATTATTCAAATTTCAGAGTCTTTGATGACAGATTTTATGCTTAGAGGGTCAAAACTATTTTAGCTGGGTAGGTGTTCTTATAATAAAAACTAAAAGTATAGGAAAGGTGATTATGCTATTCTTCCTCAGACAATGGGATGAGATGAGTCTTAAGTCCAACCCCGTGTCGTTTGGCAATTAACTTTGTATGAACAATAGATGACCAAGTTTAAGGAAAAGAATATGGCAATATTGTACACCCTTGTTTCTGAAGAAAAGCATATATTGATGTCTTTTCACAAGCCTGGGTTATTCCTTAAGCTCAGAATGAGATTTGCAAGATTATAAATGATGGGATTACAGCGAGGCATCAGAATTAAACTTGTTCGTGCTAAGAAACCAGGAATTTTCTGACACCTGAATTCAGCCTCCTGGGCTGCTCAAGGTATGTGTACGCCTTCATTTTGAAATGTCACTGTATGTTGTTAGTCGCATTGTCCAGAGATCCGCGATATCCTATTAAACCCTTCCATCATTCACCAGTGATTAGATAGCAACTTTCCAGAAAATGGGTATTACTGTAAATGGTAGCCTGCATAACAGTCTCACAACCATATGGTACAAGAGGAACATATTCTTTTACAACTTTTTTTTTATTTCTTTGAAATAGCAAACAAGCCAGAAGATGCAAGGAATATTACGTGCAGCAAAGTCTTTTCGAGATATAATGAAACATTCAAGAAATTTAGCTGAGACAAAGAATGCGCTCGCAAGACTTGGAAGTGTTACCTCCTCTATACAGCAGAAAGGGTTGGAGAACACAACTGTTGCAGAAGTCCTGATGTCTAAAGGAGATGAGACTTCTGGGTCATGGCTTTGGTGCCGTAGCAATGATACTGTTCATGATGCTGTCAAGCAAGTGAGAGGGTTACTTAATTTGTGACAGGCATACATATAATGCAATTTTTAACCATGTATTTCACTGAAAGTGCAGATGGCAAGGCACAATGTTGGTTCTTTAGTGGTTCTGAAGCCAGGGGAGCAAAACCATATCGCAGGAATCGTCACGGAGAGGGGTGAGTAGCAACAATGCAGGAAGCTGATAAATTCTTGAATTTCTGAAAGAATAGGAGTTTGATGTAAATGAGAATAAATAAATAAATAAACACACAGACGTAAATGATTTCATGAATCTGCTGACTTCGACTTGATTGCATATGGTACGTATTTATTCGTGAGTAACAGATTATTTGAACAAAGTCATTGTAAACGAGAGGCACCCCAAGACAACTTCAGTTGGCGAGATTATGACAGATGAGGTACGTACCGGTCTTTACTTGAATGAGAGTAATATAACCAAGTCTCCTATCTGCAGTGTAACATTTGCATGATTGAAATATGGCTTCCTCAGAAAAAGCTGATAATGGTGTCTTCAGATACGAATATCCTACAAGCAATGCAACTTATGACAGGTACATATTCATCAGAGACATGCCAAGGCTGTAAAGACTGTAAATACTGAAGCTAACAAATCAAATATTAACATTCACAGAGAATCAGATACGGCATGTTCCGGTGATTGATGGAAAGATAGTGGGAATGGTTTCAATTGAGGATGTTGTGCGCACAGTGGTGGATCTGCAAACCAGAGAAGCAAAACAACTGAATCAATTTATCAAAGGAGATTACTATTAAGAGTAAATGAGAAAAACAGTCCAAACTTCAAAAGCCATAATCAATCACCAACAAATATGGTGATCATGTCATAGCCATTAGCAAGAATGTTATACCAAATTTGAAGTCAAAATATTACATGCAATACTATGCCACAAAGGTCTGATCATTAAAAAAAATCATTCTGAATGCACATTTATGGATTCCTCTCCACTGCATGGTCCTATGTTTTGTTTTGAAAAACATATAAATGGACAAAATGGAGAATCGATGAACTACATACTATCTGCATAAACTGTAAACTAAAACGGCAATGATAAATGTTTCAAGGCTTCGACTTACAGTGTGCAAGTATTTTCAAAATAATGCACTATATATTACTGCTGAGAATCTAAAACAAAAACTTTTTAAACAAAAAACTAAGATGATCCAACAGCCAATCACGCACCTCTAGGTCCATTAGCGGAATTTTTTTTCAAAAGGAAAGAATAGTTTTAAAAGACAAAAATGTACTTCAATTTCGAAAAGATGAGCAGCTTCTGTCAGTAGATATCAAGCATAAGATAACATTTCATGAATATATTGCCTATGGTTAGTAAGTCCAACATTTAGGCATCTGACCCCATGAATTCAACTTTTAAAACAACTTTGCCTTTTTATATCGATCTTCAAACATTTCCACCGACCTCAAATTTTGGAGATGCTGAATGAATAGTTTTTTTTAAAAGGAAATTATTTTATTATTATTAAAGATAGAAATCTAAAAAACCTGGATCGAAGCTACAAACAAAGGGAGAGTCTCGAGTCTCGAGCGACAGACAAAAATAAAATAAACTACATGAGCGAGTTGAAAATATAGAGTCCCGGCGCAGGCTTGGGGAGCAAAAACTATCAGCAAAAAGCTAGATACCATAAAAGGGGCTAAATCCTTTTAGAATGATAGATGAAGCCATGGTTTTTCACTGCTATATCCTGCCTGACACTGAAGGACACTATTTGCACACGTTTGGAGATAACTATCAGCATAGGTGCACAAAAGTTCAGAGCGTATAACTAGCTATGCAACAAACTGCACATTCTACTGCGAAACATTCATAAAAGTGGTGTAAACGGATTACATGTTTGAACAAACAGACATAAATAATGAATGGGGGCAACAGTAATATGATTTTGTGTAGCCAACTAACTTCATATAGTCTGTGACTCACAGTCTGATCTCACTAGCTAGGAAGGCGGGAAAAATATCAGCAAAATGACAAAACAACAAAAGGAGAAGAGCTTTTAAAGAGCCAACCGTATCATATCACTACTTCCAGATTCCAATGCAAGTGGCTTTGATATTGCTTTCACCAATGGAATATATCTTTCTGAATAAAAAACAGCCTGTGCAGATTAGAAGACACAAGCGTAATCAAAAGTCAAAATGAAACTATGAGACAATAATATCAATAAGAGATGGATTGCTATTTGCTATATAAACCTTGAACCATATATCTGAATTTATGATCACCTGTTTTCTCTACGAATCTGATGGGTTTCTATGTGCTATAACTCCCTCCAAGTTTCCAAGAAGAAACTACGTACGCGTCATACATGGCAACCCCCTGCAAACATTTAGCATTTCAAGATTAACCTTGCAACGAGGTTAACGGATATGATGGCATAACATTTAGCATTTTCAATCTATAGGTCCATTAAACTGTTGCAATACCGGGAGCACATATAAATGATCCCCTACACCAAAAACCTGAAGCGTACAGCACTTTGACACCGTGTTAACTAAGTCATTATATAAATGATTAGCATAATATTTTACGATACTGAAGGCATATGAAATATAATTCTGTTTCCTCTACAATAACAAAGACATGAAAAGAAAACTAAGTATGATGGCAAGCATGATGACTGATGCGTCGACGCATCAAGAAGCACCAAGTAGGTTAAGAATCATCTTCTATGCCAAATAAAAGAAAGAATCTTATCCCAGCAACTTGGTAGAGTAAAAATCGCTTGGAATATGAAAAGTAAACTGAATTTATCGTAAGTGTTGGACCTGAATCAGTTCTTCCCAACACGAAGGGCATTTGGTCTAGTGGTATGATTCTCGCTTTGGGTGCGAGAGGTCCTGAGTTTCATTTTCACAATGCCCCTTTTTAACTCAAAGGACTATAGTACAGCAATACGATTCACGGAATGCCCATTTTTTAATTCTTGAAGGACTATAGTACGGCAGCCTCTTTCTGAAACTTTACGTCCAAGTCTGCATAGCATGCCCTTTTGAAGATTTGAGAAACAAGAATCATATCTCTTCATAACATCTTTGAAAAATGATTCCCCCACTATGGGCACCAATGACTGTCTTTCCCTCCAGTTTATAAGCAGCTACCATGGTAGCCTCTTTCCCACATCAGTTCTTTAGTTGTTTCACGAAAAAAAAACAGAAAATCTCTCAAGTAATCCACTTGTCTACTCCTGCGCTAAGAATTTTCTTTTCACACTTAACGAAGATGTCTTCCGGCTCTGAACATGGCTATAGCTCCTCATGGACAGCGAAGCAGAACAAGCTATTTGAGAAGGCACTCGCTGAATATGGCAGGGAATCCCCAGACTGCTGGCATAAAATAGCCCAGGCTGTGGGTGGGAAAACGGAAGAGGAGGTGAAGAGGCACTATCTTCACCTTGTTGAGGATGTCATGAATATTGAATCTGGACATTTTCCTATGCCAAACTACAGGTCTTGTGGCAGTGGCAGATGCTGACATGCAAGGTTGAAGAAGGTCCTATCAGCCCCCCAAGTACTTCGGGCTAATAAGGTTGAAGAAACTGCTAGTTTGATATTGTCTGTAAACTGTAAGGTATATGCGTCTACATTTTTCATCGCACCCGATTATCCTTGAATAAAGAGTATCACTCTTAAATAACCATGCGCCACAAAAAAGAAAATTGAACTTTTTACAGCCATTGAAATGTTACCCGAGCACGAGTGTCATCTATGAAAATCTGTTAAAGCACATCATAAACTGAGAGCTTAATACATTTTTTTTATTTTGTAAAATGCAAAATGAAACACTTATCACACAGATCAAACGACAGCAATGCAACATAACAGGAATGGGTAAAATCGATGCTGCAAAGGAGAAAAAGCAACGTTGTCTCATATTAACCAACTCAAAGGATCAAACATGACTTCTCCAAATATGTTAACCTATTCATTACTATGGCTGGAATTTTTTAATGATCTCTATACGTCATGGCCAAATAAACGATATTATGACTTCTGCATTAAAATGTGCGAACCAATTGATAGCCAATTTCTTACCTCTCCTGTCTAAAAAAATAACTTCACTCGTGTTCCACGACTACTGTGGCCACTTCAACAGAGATGTTTTTGTTGTTCAGTCGCCTTCAGTTGATCAACATCATTACCCAATTGGCAGGAATCAATGGCATCCTAAAAATCACAGTAACCTGATAATGATCCAAGCATTTGAAGGTTTGGAGGGTTAGGGGATGTTTATAATGTTTGTAAATTTATTATACATTATTTCAATTATAAAGTTTAGACATTTTATGCAATCATGTAACTTAACTATATATATTATATTTATGTTTATTTTTGATATTGAAGCATGAGTAACTTTTATCAAAAAAAAAAAAAAACATGAGTAACTTAATTTAAAATAATAAGCATGTATTATATAGAAGAATAAATTAAAAAGAAAGGGTTAGAGGTTCAAGTGGTTGTAGAGGGGTATAGTTCAAAGGGTAGATGTGTTAGAGGTTATACAGGGTTAAATGTTCAAGGAGCAAGAGAGTGCAAAAAGGGTTAAAGGGTTAGGGGGTTTTAAATGGTTAGAGGTGTAAGTATATTATGTGCCCATCTTATTAATTGATCAATTATCATATTTATCCTATTATATTATTTGTAACTAGCGTACCCTCTGTCGTCCCGACGGAAATGCGTCGTCCCTAATGCGTAATCGAATAAGACCATGTGGTCTGTGTAATTTAAATTTTTTTAATTTTTCTTTTTAATGAGTCGGGATATAGGCTCGTGTGTTCTGTGAAAATTTAAACGGGCTCGTGTGGGCTGTGAAAATTTAAACGCACCAGTGTGATCTATTTAAATTTAAATTTTAATGACCCGTGTGATCTATTTAAATTTAAAATTTAATTTTTAATGGTCCGGAATGATATGGTTTGTGTTCTGTAAAAATTTAAACGGGCCCGTGTGAGATGTGAAAATTTAAACGAACCCGTGTGATCTATTTAAATTTAAATTTTTAATGGGCCGGAATGATATGGTTTGGTCTATAATTAATGAGGAAGGGAGGGGATGACATGGTAAGCAATTAATGAGGGAGGGGAGGGGTATTTTTGCCAATACATTATTGACCATGCAATTAATGACCCGTATTCTATTATATATTAGATTACTTGATGGACGTAATTGCAATTATCATAACTAATTAGGGTTTCCCCTTGGGTGTATTATAAATAGAGACTATGACAACTAAAGAGCATAACAATAAACATCATCACACGGTCGAAACTAAAATCCCTAAAGGGATTTTGAACCTCTGTCACTTTGTCTCTCTACTCATTAATTTCATCTTCAACAATACATTCTAAAAGGGAACCCGATCAAGATCAGGAACACGTCTTCTTCCCTCAGCAATTCGATCACGGGTTTGACAGGTATGATTTAAATTATTCTTGTTTCATTATATGATTGAAGAATCCTAATCCAACATGTGGTATCAACGCTTCTATGTTGCTTAGTCGATTCTTCTTTTGTTTTCCCTAAATTTGGAAGAAACAAGATTTTTTTTCAACTTATTTTTCAATGTTATTATTTGTCGATCTAACTTTAAATATGAATGTTGTATGTTATTCACAATTGTTGTAAGTATTCCCTTATTTTGGAATGGAATTAGTTTTGATTCAATGTTCATCGCCACT
>JAWWMW010109935.1:0-10339 GCA_035048345.1 Echeveria elegans
GGATGAGGAGGAGGAGGTGGTGGTGGTGGTGGAGGATGTGGGAGGAGGGGTGGTGGTGGTGACGGAGGGAGGAGGGGAGGCTTTTGTGTATTTTTTTTCACTTTCATTTTGACTCCTAAAGTTTTTAAAATTACGATTAAGGGGTCAATTGTTGTTAATTATGACGGAGGGTGTCGAAATGATAACGACGAAAACGTGGAGCTCTTTAAGTGTGAAAAATAAACGAAGAGGTATCATATGGAATAACTGTTACCAATACGGTTTTTTTCCTATAATCAACTCTTTGAATTATGCTTGCACTCAAAATTACACTTCTTTTGATCTTTCAAGGGTTAAACCACACATGCGTTCTCGAACAGCCCACTCAGTTCATGCCAAAATCGAGTTGCAATTCAAACAGAAAACTCTTTCGACACAAACCTAGTAACCCATTCGACAAACTTACTCGAAGCAAATCATTTATGGAAAAAACTTTTAGAAATTTCATCAAGCACATTCATATTGCACGACACTTAATGTTCCAGTCAGACTGCGCTCATCTTTTGAATTACTTCCAAAATTATCTACAACAACTGGGATCTCTTTGAGCCTCAGAGCTCAACGAGGATTAAACCCTAACGGGATATAACCTCGGTAAAATTAGGTGTATTACTTATGGTTCAGTTCTTGCTTGTTCATATAATCAAATCTTGAATAAGTTAACTAGTAATGAAACTGCTAGACAAGTAGCGTAAGTTACAACCGTGCTATCAAGAGCTTTGTTTTGTTCGTGCTATCAAAAACAGTTGGGTTTTGGTTGTTGGTTCCAATTTCAGAAGTTGTTAGCTGAAACAATCAAGGATCACTGTTAGACAGATTAGGAGTAATTATTACTGCTTATCTTCCTATTTTGGAGAACCTAATCTATACTAATTTTTGCTTGTTTGAATTTTTGCGAGGGAAACATGTCGATGAAGATTGATGTTACGTAATACGATGAGAAGTAAGATTTTGGAGTCTGGAATATCAAAATCAAAGCTCTATCGTCACACAACAAGGATGAAATTCCTTCGGATGAGAAAATGGCAACATGGACATAAGAGCAAAAGAAGAGAAAAGATGAGATGAAAGAGAAAGCTTACAATCTGCTGGTAGAGAACTTGGTTGATCATGAGTGATTATAGTCAAGACCGCACTTGCGGCGTGGAAAAGTTTAGAATCTCTCGTTTATAATAGAGAAGCACCTAACTTAGCTTATCTTAAGTTTGTTGCATTTGCTTTTAAAATGGATAGTGCTAAGAGTGGGGATGATAACCTTGATGATTTCTTTAAAATGACTTAGCCACTAAGTGACACTAATTATGCACTATATGATAACAACATTGTTATGGTTCTTATTAATGCTATTCCTGATTCGTTTCAACCAGTGAGGAACGCTTTTTAGTATACATACTACGCCATCTTATGATACACTATGCATTGCCGTGAGAACTAGGGAAATTGAGTTAACAAGGAATAAGAGTAATTCTTCTTTGCTTGTTAAGAACATAAATGATCCAAAATAATAAGATTAAGTTCTCATGAAACGATAATAATAATGGAACTAAGGGCAAAGATGACCAACAGAAGGATAAGAACCAAAAGGAAACTAGGAAATGCTATGATTTCAAAAAAGCTGGAAACCTTAAGAAAAATTGCTTTAAATTGCAAAAGAAAAATAAAGAAGTAAACAATGAAAGTAATCAGAAAAATGATGTTCCTGTTGAGATTGCTGAGGTTCTTACTATTTTTGGTGTGTGAATTTCTGATCAATAGGTGTTCCTATCACTTGGGGCCAAATAGGGCGTTGTTTGCTTAATTGTCTGATGTTATGAATGAAAACGTTTACATGGGTAATGACAATGCATGTGATGTGTTAGGAATATGTTATGTTAATCTAAAATCGAACTTGAAGATAATCAGTCTGACTAACGTTAGATAAATTCTAGGATTAAAAAGAAACTTGATATTTGTTGCTGTATTAGATGACTCTGGTTGTTTGTGCATTGTTGAAAAAAGTGTCATTAATGTTTATAAGCACAAGAAACTGCTCATGTCTAATTCTACGTATCTGGTTTGTACATACCGGATGGTGCTCACTTTAATGCTGTTATTTCTTCATCTGATGATATTATACTATGTCATTTAAGGCTAGGACACATGAGTCATGAAGGCATGCTAGAATTAGGAAAATAAGGGTTGTTTGGTAAGATTGGTGTGATCGATTTTCCATTTTGTGAATGTTGTATATTAGCTAAACAACCTAGACATAGTTTTATTGTTGGGAAGCATGAAACTGGGGTTATGTTGGATTATATCCATGCTGACTTGTGGGCATGAACACTATGATTCAAATGGAGGAGGAAAACATTTCTTAGTACTGTAGATGACTTTTCTCTCATGGTCTGCTTAAGACTAACGTTAGTCATTTGATAAGTTTAAAATCTGAAAACGCTTTGAAGAAAATCAAACTGGCATGAAACTGAAGTTTTTAGGACATAATGAATTGGAACTTTGCAATGCTCCATTTGATGAATTCTGGTACAAAATAGTGATGTTCACCTCTTAACAAATTAGAGTTTCTGAAAGGATGAAAAGAACACTTCTAGAGAAGGTGAGGGCTTTGGTTTTCATCTCTAGGTTGCATAAGGGTTTTTGCGGTGGGGCTCTGTCAACTGGCACTTATCTGATCAATAGAAGTCCCAATGGAAACCTTGAGTTTTTGTGCCCTTTAGAGAAATGAATACGAAGCCAACTTGTCTTACCTTAGAGTGTTTGGCTGCTCTGTCTATGCATATATAAGGTAAGGCAAGTTGAACCCAAGGTCCATTAGGTATGTATTTTTAGGATATTAGCCTGGGGTAAAAGGGTATAGACCTTGTGATAGGGATTCACTAAGGGTTAGGGTAACTGTGAAAAGAGATGTAGTATTTAATGGAAAGTTATTCCTTTATAAGGATAAGAGAAAAACTCATCCTAGAACCCAACCAGAATAGAATAAGGACACCTCAATTGAGGTAGAGCCTAACCTAGAGCAGTGGACCTGAGAGGAGTAGCTCGATCAAGCCAGAGAACCACTCGCCAAGTGGATGTGCGAAGCGTGACCCTTCAACTTACTAGACTGAAAATCAACTCGGCCAAATGAATATGCAATTAACTCGACCAACATTTGCTTGAACAAAGAGGCTATGAAGAGTTGAATATTTTATTTAATAGAGTATTTATCCTACAGAATATTAAGATGAAGAGTTAAAGAAAAGTAATCAATGACTCGCTAGTATGATGCAAGAAATGATGTGATAGAGTTCTCTATGAAAAGACTCTAACTCTAGTGTTTCAAGAGGTGCATTGCTAGAGTGTATTTGATGCTCTTTTAAGTTTCTAATACTAGTCTTGTTTGTCTAATTATATGTATAAGATTACGCTCGTGGTGTAGTTTTGTATTTCAGGGTATGAAAAGAGAAAAGAATAAATATGAGCTAAAACATCACAATTACTGACAATTTCCTTAGGAAAAAGTTTGGAAGAGTTCAGAGAAGCCAATCCTAAATTGAAGTTCCTGAAAATTATAGATTAGACATTTTCTGTTTCGGAAGCTTCGACATGGCGCATCCGTTATCCAATTGAGATGAAATAAAATGCGTTGGAAAGCTAACTCAAAATGATACAAATCTCATGTCAAATTTGACAAGTGATTTGGACTTTAAGAGGGTCAAAATAAGTATCTAGCGCCGCGACGAAATAGAGAAACACTATACAAAGCGACCACAGAATGTGGTCGAAAATTCTTCCGTTTTGGTCGCTAATCCACTTTCGCTAAAAGATTCATCGCTAAATGACACTTAGCGACCACATGGTCGCTGATTTAGGGACCAGAATATTTAGCGACCACGTGGTCGCTATTCTATTTATTTTAATATTCTATTTATTTATTTATTGAATATTTAAATATTTAAATTTGATTTTTTAAAAAAATTATAAATAAAATTAGCGACCACGTGGTCACTAAGTATATTTATTTTATTTAAAAAAATTAATTTAAATATTTTATTTTCAATTTTAATTAAAAATAAAATAAATAAAAATAACGACCACATGGTCGCTAATTTTATTTATAATTTTTTTAAAAAATCAAATTTAAATATTTTTTCAATTTTTAAAATAATAAAAATAAATTTTTTAAATTTTACATATTTTATTTTCAATATTAAAAATATTAAAAAATTAAAATTTTAGATATTTAAAATTAAGGATGGTGAAGTAGAGAATAAAGATAGAATAATGAGAGAAAATAAAATTAAGGATGAGATAAAGATGGAATAAGGATGTGGTGGTGAAATATAAATGATGTGGTGGTGGTGACGTTAAATGGAATAATTTGGTAAGTTGGTTTGGAAAATAATGTGGTGGTGGTGAAGTTGATAGAATGATTTGGTAAGTTGATGAAATGAGGGAGAGAGAATAGGAATCACTATATATAGGCGATGTGAACTAGCGTTATGTGGTCGCTAATTTTCAATCTGGTGCCTTTAATTTCTAATTCAATTTTGAAATTTTAAAAATATTTAAAGAATTAAATTAGCGACCACGTGGTTATTAATTTAATTTTTTTAAAATATTTAAAATTTAATTTTGAATTTCCGAAAATATTTAATTCTAATTTTTTAAAAATATTTTCAATTCAATTTTGAATTTCCAAAAATATTTAAAGAATTAAAATAGTGACCACGTGGTCGCTAAATCGCCAGATTGGTGTAGTGTATTCTCGTACACCTGATATGCAAAATTACACAAAACGAGTAATTCTGAATATAAAATGTACTAAAACACATGGGTTAAGATCGTTAGATGAGCGTATAAATACGACTAATCAGTTGCCCCTTAAGTTTGATGGGATAAGACTCCCGGTATGAAGCGAGGTGTCTCTCTCGGCAGTAGTAGCTTCCTTCGTGCAAGGAGAGGATTTATGAGAGATGTTTACGAAGGATTCATTCGCTTCCTCGAGGTGCGGGGTCTTGCTGGAAGATGGGAACTTGAGGTTTCGTCCTACTTCGCTAGTCGAAATGGAGGAGGTAAGGTTGAAGGCTAAGCCACAACAGTGGCTTTCTGGTTGACAGTAGAAGATATTAGGGAAGAGATCAATGGTCGGGGAGGAGCGCGAGTAAGCATTCTAGTGAATGTCATTTCTGCATCAGGGAGTGGTATTTGAACCACAACTATATCAATGCCTTTTTTTGAACTTCGCATGAACCACGGCGTATCGTTTGACTCTCAAATATCGTACCGGGCAGAATGTGTTCGCGGTTTCTCAAGCATGTACGACCTATAGAACTTGAAGACTTTAGATGCAACTGGTGATCACGATTCTCATTGTTTGGGTGGGGAAGGAGGATTAGGAGACATAATGCGGTGAGAGATCACTACACCATTCTGGCAAATTTTCGTCCAACGGTTAGCATCAACAAAGCTATGGACGCTAAATTTTGTATAGATGGTCGCAGATAACAGCGATCATATGGACGCAGATATAATAATGGACGCTATATTGCTTAGGAAAATTTTGCGCAAAAAATTATCTCCCACATGGACGCTAAAAAAGAGCGGGAATTTGGCGGGAGACATCATTAGCTTCCACGTGGACGCTAACAATTGTATTTTTTCAAAAAAGAAAATATATGAGCGTCCACGTGAACACTAACAATTGTATATTTAAAAAACAAAAAAGTATTAGAGTCCACGTGGACGCTAACAATTGTATATTTTTTAAATATATATATTAGCGTCCACGTAGACGCTAATGTTTGTATACTTTTAAAAAAGAAAACATATTAGCGTCCACGTGGACGCTGACAATTGTATTTTTTAAAAAGAAATATTTTAGAATCAATATAAACGCTAATATTCAGTCTATATAAATCTGCATTTAGTGAGGATTCATTATAACTTTCAATTGAGAAGATTAGAGAGATGAATGAAGAAGATAATCTGTAGAAGTTTTTCAAAGTGTATATTACACAACACAGTACTGAAAAAATTGTAAGTTTATTCTTTACACTTTTAATAAATTTTGTGATGCGCGAGTTAATACCTTATCTTGGTAGTAAGAAATCCGGTTTTAGTAAGTTATCCGGTCCAAGTGGAGAGACTTGGAGAGTTACTTTGTCTGAAGAGGGTGAAGATTTTTATTTTACTCGTGGGTGACTAGGTTTTAAAAATGACAATATGGTGAGTGATGGAAATTTTTTTGTTTTTCAAGTATCATGGCAATTTGGTGTTTAGTGTTGTTATATATGATGAAACTATGTGTGAGAAAGTTGTAAACGATGATGATCAATAAAAATTTTTATAAAACAAATATCGCTAATGTTTATTGTTTTTTATTTGATTATGACTTTAGCGACCACATGGACGCTAAAGTTGGAGAAATTAGACAGAAAATGTTTATTATTTTTTATATTTGATTATAAATTTAGCGAACACCGACACCACTTGTGTCCAAATGGATGCAAATCCATATTTTCTCTTCACATTAGCGTCCATGTGGTCGCTACTTTTGTAATTTAAATAACAATTTTTTTTAAATTTAGCGTCCACATGGACGCAAAATCCTTATTTTCTCTTCACATTAGCATCCACGTGGTCACTAATGGTGTTGGTGGACGCCACATTAAACCAAGTTTACAAATAAATAGTTATGTGCACCCTATTTTAAATATTCATCTTCATTATCTCAAAAATCTCAAAATTAAAAAAAATGTATTTTTGGCAAGATAGGGAGCATTTTGGGATTAAAATATTTTCATCACAATAAACTTGTAAGTTGCGAATATTTTTGCTATTTTTTACGTTTATTGTTATTTTGTTAGTTTTAATTTTGTTAATTAATATTTTGCGTTATTAATTTTTCTACTGTAAATATAAATAAGAAAATGTGTGAGTGGATGTATTTGCGTCTTATTGATGGATTGTATAACAATAAATTTGTCGCCGGCATAGAACAATTTATGGAGTTTTACACGTCTATGTCTACCTATAACGTAAATAATCTGAACGTGCGTTGTCCGTGTATGAAGTGTAAAAATAGATGATTTTTTCCTCCAGATGAGGTGAGATGTCATCTACTAGCTCGCGGATTTGTTCAAAACTATTACCAGTGGAGGGCACATGGAGAGATTGGGGAAATATTTGCTGCATTACTGTACGAGTCTACACAATACGAAGGCGGTCCCAACAATGATCAGCAGACTAATTATGTGATGTCGGACAACATTGAAGCGCAATGTATTCCACAATATAATGATTCTCGAAATATGTAACATATGGTGTACGACGGGTTTGGTGTGCAACCTAATGTGAACATCGGAGAAAATGCTGGTCCATCACACACATATCCTCGTCCTGAGCCACCGAATTTGGAAGCACATGTATGACATGTTAGACGCTACGAACAGGCCATTATGACCTGGTTGCGAATCAGTCAGTTGGCAGCTGCGACGGAGATGCTAAGTCTCAAGTTCAAACTTTGACTGACGGAGGAAAGATACGACATGATTTTCAATTATACCAGATGCATTTCACACCCCGAGACAACACTACCAGAATCATTTTATGATACTAAAAAATTGGTGGAGGGTCTTGGGCTACCATTTGAAACAATTGACTGTTGCATAAATCATTGTATGATATACTAGGGAGCAGACGTGGAATAAATTTCATGCAAGACATGTCAGCACCCGAGATGGAAACAAGGTAAGACAAAGCTGGTGCCATTTTCATGTATGTTTTATTTACCCATAAATAAACGTTTGCAAAGACTACATGCTTCTAACGCGACTGGAGGGTCTTGGGTTGCCTTTCAAAACAATTGACTGTTGCAGAAATCACTGTATGATATACTATGGTGCAGATGCAGAGTACATTTTGTGCAAAATATGTCAGCACCAGAGATGGAAATAAGGTAATATGAAGCTGATGCCACTTTCTCGTATGTTTTATTTGCCCATAACTCAACGTTTGCAAAAACTATATGCTTATGAGGCGATTGTCTCACACATGCTTTAGCACCTCGAGCATGTTCAAGAAGACGACATCCTTCAGATGGAGGGCCGAGAAATATTTTGATAGGGTGCATGCTGATTTTGCTTCAAAGGCTAAAAATGTCAGGTTGGGGTTATCTACTGATGAGTTCAATCCATTTGGGGCCTCGGGACAGCAATACTCATCTTGACCGATTATTCTGACACCGTACAACCTTCCTTCATCCACGTGTATGCGAGATGAGATTATGTTTCTAACAATTATTGTTCTAGGCCCGAAGAGTCCAAAACAGAGGTTGGACTGTATATTCAACCGTTGATATCTAGCCTGCAGAGTTTGTGGCATAGCGGATCCGTCACGTATGACGTGTCAAAGAAGCAAATTTTTGTTATGCGGACGGCTGTAGGCTGGACTATTAGTGACTTTCTTACATATTCCATGTTCTCAGATATCATAATCTAATCATAATCGGTAAAAAAGTCATTTATTTTCATATATATAATATTATACATTATTTTTAAATGAATTTGTTAATAATGAAGGTTGGAGTACAACTGAAAAATATTAGGGTAAGTCTAAAGACAACTTGAAGGCAAGGATGGGACATCAGAAAATTGTGCAGACTGCCCGAGCTAGAACCAGATGAGACCAATAGTAAGTACTGCAAGGTGGGATACACGCTGGATCGTGATCAGAAGAGAGTTCTACTCGAATGGTTGAAGATAGTTAAATTGTCAGACGGTTACGCTTCAAATCTAAGTCGTTGCATGAAATGCACAAACTGCGACTGTTCGGTATGAAGAGTCATGACTGTCATGTCTTTATGCAAAGGCTGTTGGGTGTTGCATTTCGACCGTCCGTAGAGAACAAATATTGGAAGCCTATCGCACAGTTGAGTGCATTCTTCAGAGATCTTACATGTTATGAGCTGAAGACAGAAATAACGCATAATCTGCATTCGAAGATACCTATCATTTTGTGCAAGCTGAATCAAATTTTTTCCACCTTGGTTGTTTCACTCAATGGAGCATTTGCTTATCCATTTGGCCATGGAGGCCGTAATTTGTGGTCCTGTACAGTACAGATGGATGTATCCATTCGAGAGGTATATTTATGAGTGAACTTGATTTTATTTACTTTATTTAAGAACGTGTTTCAAACTCATCGATTACTAATGATATGTTATTCTCCAATCCACATGTGTCTGTAGATTTCTTTGAAGATTGAAGAACACAGTCGGTAGTAAAGCGCGCGTTGAAGGGTCCATTCGTAGTGCATACATAGTTCAAGAGATATCGACGTTTTATGGATATTATTTCAACCCGCATGTTGTGAATATTCAAATGTCCAAGGGCCGCAATGATGATGGTCTCGATGAGGGTGTAGATCCAGACGATTTGTCCATTTTCACGTTTCCAGACCGTACTTTAGGTAAACCCATACGTAGACAACTAACGGATGATGAGTATCATTTGATACAAATTTATGTCCTGCTCAATTGTGAAGAAGTTGAACCCTTTGTGGAGTAATATATTTTCATTTATTTAATATATATTTATTTCATTTAATGATTTAAATATTTCTCCTAATTATAATTAATTTATTGTTAATTCTGATAAGGTATTTCCTTAAAAATATCGTGCGAATGGCGAATCCTGAAATTGCGGACAGCGCCAAACAATATATTGGAATCACAATTCAGTCATTGGTTTTACCAACATTTATGTCTTTCACATCTGAATTAATATCTATTCTTATAAAAGAATAGGGAAACAGACCTAAAACCACACAACAAAAAGACCTAATTACCCTCCATTTAATTTTAATTTCATGTCGTTTAACGCTTATTGATTTCGTTTTGGCAATTGAAGGTGAGGCGACTGAGGGGGAGCGGGTGAGAGCCGACCGACCGGAGCTTGACGGGCGAGGCGAGGTCGCGAGTGGACGGTCGACGTGAGGTGAGGTCGCGAGCAACGCGAGGTTGACGGCAGCAACGCGAGCTTCAAAGCCGACTGAAGATCCGGCCTTGGCGAGGACGACACCAGCGACGACGCCCCCGGCGACGATCTTCTCCATAACAACCATCAGGTATGTCTGATCTTCTCCGTAGCATCCTCATATTCAGTCAAATGGGACCGCTGATTCAGATGATTTTTGAACTATTTCTTAACAACAGGACTCGGTTGATTTGATCCCGATTTCCTACTGCAACTATTTCTTTGAATATTAGTCAGTTGATATTTATTCAGAAGGATCTAACAATAGCAATGTGTGATAAACTAAT
>JAWWMW010109946.1:0-10338 GCA_035048345.1 Echeveria elegans
CTTTATTTTCAATTTTCAAAAAAATAAGTAGAACTTAGTGTGGAAGGGAGGCAGATGGGGATTTAAATACGGGAAAGCCTGCTGCTGCTGCCCTTCATAATTACTCGTACACACGCTATTGGCTCACTTTCCCTGACATGTATATGACACCGAACTTCATTATTAATATACTAGTGGTGATCACATCGTCCGACGAAAATTATTTTTTTGTTAAATTTAATTTTTTATATTTATTTTAATTTTTAATTTAATTAGAATGGTTTAGTTAGGTGATAGGGATTTATTTATATATTATTGGTAAATGTATGGATTTAGTTAGATGTTGTTGGTAAATGTATGATTTATTAGTTAGATATTTTTTATATAGATAGATTCTTTTGTTGGAATTGGTGAATTTTTTTATCGACATAATTGCAAGTTTAATAAAGTCTACTGTTGGTGTTATGAGGCCAAACTAGTCCCAAGCTCGTCGTCCCGACGAAAATTATTTCTCTGTTAAATTTAAAAATATTATTTCTTTAATTTTTTTTTTTAAAATTTACACATTTTTTAAAAAAATTAATTTTTTTAATTTTTTTTTAATTTTTACATATTTTTTATTTTTATACATGGACTACATTTAGAGTTATATGGTAGATCATACGCAACGGTTATAGATAAAACCGTTGCGTATAGGACATTTAGAATTATTTGGTAGATCATACGCAATGATTATATATAAAAACCGTTGCATAAAGTCGATAGGGATTTATTTAGGTTTCGTTGCTAAATTAGGGAATCTAGTTACATTTCGTCGCTAAATGTGTGGTTCACCTAGTTAGATATTCTATTATATATATATATATATAAAAGAATATCACCATCAACCATTTACCAATCATCCACTTTTCCTCACTAATTTCCTTATTTTCTTCACTAAAGATCCAATTGCAATAAACTTTGATAAAAATATCCCTCTCCACCCTCCTTATTTACACTACATGTCATCCATCACTATTTATCTATATTTGACCAATTGATCGTATTTGGCTATATTTGACTGTATTTGATCAGGTAGATTTCATTTTTTTATATAAAATTAAGAAATTAAAAAAATATAAAATTGAAAATTATAAATGACGAAAAACGTTGTAAAGTTTAATTAAACCGAATGAAAACACTGAAAAATTCCCGTCGGAATGACGGGAGTGCAACTAGTGCAATATACATTCATTCAAAATTACGTAGTTCTGGCGTGTAAACCACATAATTTTATTTATTATACTTATTTTTTTCTCGATTGAAGCGTATTACAATTTGAGAATGACAGAGCACATTATCACATTCACACCGATACGGGAGTAAACCACCACGTCCACACCTAGGTGGGACAAATACCCACCTTCCACACAACATTGTAGGAAGAATTAACAACCTTCCAAAGGTCTCAACCACTTGACCACAATCATGTTGACTATTTATTATACTTAGTTAAACGACGTGGTTTTCAATTAGCTGCTGTTAGAGGGTTTTAATACTTTTAAATAAATTTGTTTTATTATAGGTTTATTTTATATGATAATTTATTTTTCAAAATTGATAGATTTGTATAGGGTTTAGTAGATTGAATTGGATATTTGAGTTGTATTCTGTTGATTGATTTTGCAGACAGTATTATTCAAGCTGGAAAGCTCAAGTTTCGAACAAGGCCATTTACATGCATGCATGCTCTTAGGTTGTACGTGTTTCTTGGCTTCCGCATTGATCAGTACTTGCTCTACAGGTTTTTTAAGCACTAGTTTGGGTAACCGTCGGGATTAATGTCAGCAACTAGTGGATTCATATCTCCGTTTACTTCAAGTCTTCAACTAACCTTTTATAGCATTTCTGATTAATTAAGTTCCTTGCAGGCGTGGGAATGAGTCATTTCGAACCTTCAGACAACTCCTAGCTCAGAAAGTGATGACATTTTGAGCTACTGGAATTCCTTAGCTCGTAGGCGGGTGAGTGGAAAAAATCTTTTTTGAATCCTAAAGCAATAAAACACTACATATTTGGTACTCTGTATAGTAGTAGTTTTAATTCTTGAACTATATATATGTGAGACTGAAGGCCGTCAGCATGATTTAATTGGCTGTAAAGTTTGGCAACACATTTGTCCCAATAACTCTTTCAATGTTTGAGACGATATATCTTATCTGGGACAATTAATTAAAACCGGCTGGTGTGAACATTATGATAGTGCACGAAGTAAAAAAAAGATCGCAGTTAAGTAATTTGTTTGTCTAGCTGACATTGACTCGGATGACTATAAACGCATGCATTTGGTTAAGTATAGATAAGGGTTGGATTGAGGAAATAGGCACCTTATTTTATTGCTCTTCTCTCCTTGCACCGCTCGTTTTGAATTTCAGATATGGACGCGTGTGACATATCTCTCAACTTCAGGGACTGATTCTCCAATTATAACAAAGTTCAGGACAGATGACATAATTACCTAGAATACGAAACACATGTATATAAGTACCTTGATCAGCCTTGTATCAATATGCAGAAAATAAAACTTACAAAATTTTCCTAACCTTTTACACTTCGTTTCCTTCCATCAGAATGATTGTCGTACTTCATAACATCTTCCATCTCCAATTTCTACACTTCCTCTGATCTCTCTTCCAGTCTCGGTCATTCTTTTAATGGCATCCCGAGTGCATCCGGTTGACATTGATGTGAGCAACTTCCCAACCGAGAGGCCCAATCCACCAGAACCGGCATGGAAAAAATGGGTTTATGGATGGATGCCGCTCTTGTCTTGCTTATGTCTCTTTATTGTGTGTCTAGTACTTGCGTTAAAGGCACATAATAACATCAAAGAGAGTGTCGCCGACGCTCCAGCCATTTCTGTTCCACCAACAACTAAGTTTTTAGTGCAGAATCTCACTTTTGCTTACGTCCATTTGATCGAAGGGGAAACTGCACCTGCCATTTCCTTCCACGTCTCCTATCTGATTATGGCGGAAGAAACGCCTAAACTCAACATTTCCACTACCTATTTAGCAGTCATGGTACATGATTCTTACGTGATATTATATGTAAGACCATTACCCCCTCCATCCCGCTGGCTTCAATCTAATGGCAGGTTTGAATGTGAGGTGGAAATGGAAGAAACCGTCCCACTTAACCAATATGATGATGATGATGATATAAAGTTGATGATGCAAAAAGGAAATCTGAAATTTGAAATCGCTGTTAATGAGCAACATTACAAACATCAGACACTCTGCCCAGTACAAGTTAACTTAGTGACAATGAAAGCCACAAGGGAAACGTGTTACAAATTGTAGTAAAATAAATATCTATGTACGTATTATTATTAGCAGTAGCAATAGCAATAGCAATAGCAATAGCAATAGCAAGAAAGCACTTTAAGACGTATAATGGATATCTTTTTCATTGTGATTTTTGTCCGCAATAAATTAAACTACTGCATCGGTAGGGAAAGAACGTCGTTACTGTTGAGACCTCGTGTGTTGCAGAGATGTGCATGGGAAAATTCACAAATTAATAAAGGCCGGCACTCTCCAAATACTGATTTCTATATATAGGGTTGCTCATTCCAAATGTTACATGGAACGACATTTTAATAAGACTTTGTCCTTGCCCCAACTCTAACTGATCTAACTCAAAGCGGAGGTTGTTATGGTTGATCAATGGGTCTATTTCCATTGCTTGCAAGAAGAATATATTCCATTACTTCGTAAGTTCACATTAGTTGGTTTTTTTGTTTTGTTTATGGGGCATTTTAGTTATTTGTTCATAGGGATATCTATTCTTATAAAAGTTTAGAAAACGCACCTAAAATCAAAACTAAAATTACATTCTTACCAATCTCTCCACCATTAATTACAAATATATCATTAATATTAAAGATAATGGGCCCGGTCCGGCGTGACCCATTAAATAAAAAAATAAAATTAACATTAAAAATTAAAAATTAAAAATTAACATTAAAAATTAACATTAAAAATAAAAATTAAGAAAAAAATATTTATCTATTCTTATAAAAGATTGGAAAACGCACCTAAAATCAAAATTAAAATTACAATTCCCGTCGGGACGACGGGAGCGCAGCTAGTATCATATATATGATATGTTCCAAAAAAGAATTTGATTAAATTATAGGAATAAAGACAAATTGAGGTGCCGAACTATCATAACTTTTCAAATTACGGTCCGAATTATCAAATTTTACGATTTACTATCTACCATATTTTTCCAATTTAGGGTCCAAACTACCATATTTTTCTGATTTACGGTCCGAACTTTCAATTTTTCCAAAATGGATACCCGAACTATCAGTTTCCAAAATAAATAAAAACACTTTCAACCCAAAAACTAATTTAGTATTAATTAATTTTAAGTTTTTAATAATATAAATAAAAATTAAATTATTTGTTTCAAGTTAAATAATCATATTTTAAATACTTGTTTTGAAATATTAAAAATTTGTTGTATAATATAGCGAAAATGACAAAATGGGTGCCTGAACTAATCAATTTAAGTAAATTTAATTTACTTTATCTAACTTAATTAATTGAAATTTAATTTATGAGTCGCCCTGAATGCATCCGCCTTCAGTCAGGAGTCGTCCTATACGTGTGTGATATAGGAATAAATTTTAAATATTTTTTAAAACACGGTGAAAGTTTTTTCTTTTAAATTTATTACTTAAATTTATTAAGTTTTTTAAACATTTTTATAAGTTAAGTAAATTTAAGTTAAATTAAGTTAGATAAGATAAATTAAGCATTTAAAATTTCAAAACAAGTATTTGAAATATGATTATTTAACTTGAAACAAATAATTTAGTTTTTATTTATATTATTAAAAACTTGAAATTAATTGATTTTAAAATAAATTTTGGTTTAAAAGTGTTTTTGTTTATATATTTTGAAAACTGGTGGTAGTTCAGGTACTCATTTTGAAAAAAAATTGAAATTTCGGATCGTAAATTGAAAATTTATGCTAGTTCAGAGCCTAAATTGAAAAAAAAATATGATAGTTCCGACCGTAAATTAAAAAATAGTACTTCGGATCGTAAATTGAAAATTTTGATAGCTCGTACCGTAATTTAAAAAGTCATGATTGCTCGAGCCCCAATTTGTCTTTATCCCTAAAATAAATAACTCAACAAGAATCTGCACATAAATGATATGAATCATCTATATATAATAAAATTTATGTCCACAATCACACATATACCGATGGAAATTTTCGTCCCTAAAATTTCTAATTTCATTGCTAAAAATAATTAGAGAATTAGACAAAAAAGGAATATGGAAAAAATATTAAAAATTAAAATTTTAGAACTTCGTATGTACAAATTAAAAATTAAAAATTATGTGAAACACATTGAGAAATTTGAGGGAAATCGAATGGAAACATTAGAAAAAAATACTTTAAAAATTAAATAAATAAAACTAGAACAGTGAACGTTGAAAACAATATGGAAAATCAAACGAAGATATACATAAAAATATATATTCCTACCGCGGTTCCGTCGGGCTCTCTAGTTGTGTTATAATTGCCATAGCAAATACCAACAAACCAAATTGAGAATGAATTTGCAACAGAATTAGAACACATTTGATGAGACATGAAGTATTAACTAACTATACAATCCCAAGTCCCAACCCACTCGATAACATTAAAACCCTCGATAGGGATGCGCAGTCACCACCATTACGCACCGACTCACAACCAGCTTCTTGCAGATGGCAACTATGGCAACCAATGGATATTTTAAAGGACCCGAGCATACAAGGGATCCATGCTCACATAATCAAGATTCACAACCAGCTTCCTGCAGATGGCAACTATGGCAACCAATCGATATTTTAAAGGACCAGAGCATACAAGGGATCCATGGTCACATAATAATGATTCCCCAAAAAATGCGGGCCATCTCTTAAACAGAAGCTTTGGATTCTTTGGTGGCAAATTCTGTACAGTATATGTAGTAAGCAACCCAGGCCCTATAACTTTTTGGGGAGGTTATAGGTCTTCTTCAGAAATTTGGACGCTGCCTCTTCGTTCCTGTAGCATAGAACCCGCAGAATTGTGTTAGGATCGGATGGGTTCCACTGTACTGGGGTTGGAGGAAGAGGAAGCCTGGATTTGGCAGCAGCGCCATAAGCCTCCAGGGCTGCCCGCCTGAATCCATCAATAAGAGTGTCAGTATCAGCCTTGAAAAGGGGAAGTATGTATGATGCCGTGGTGGTGAATTTGTCTACTAGTTCTGCAGGCAGTCCATCTCCATTAGCCCAAAACAGATCTTTTATTGACTTGAAATCCTCGTCAAGAATCTGGGAATCCTGTCTGGTGAATGAACGGGACGGACCACCAGCTAGCAATACCAATAAAAATCCATCGACAGAAGCTTTTAGTATATCTGTAATGATCCGTGTACGGACTTTTTCATGTACAGTGTCAGATATGGTCAGCAGGAACTGTTCGAGCTCTTGCAGAAATGGATAAATCCTGGAAGATGAAGTTTCTCCAACATATAAGCCATCCCAGAGAACATGACTCAGGTCATGAAATATGATTTTATAAGCCAAAGTCTCAGAGAGTTGTTGAACGCCCTCAACACAAGCACTTGGTGTGACGTCAAACTTCTTACTGAGGCCATTCGAAAAATCTTCCACTCGGGCGGATTCAGAGTTTCTTAAAAGGGTAATTACTCTCTTCTCAAGAACTTCTATCTCTGATTTTATTTGGTGCAATGTGTTTATTCGAACACACAATTGTGGCACCCCAAGTGAACTTTCTCCATTTGTTGTTGCCACTTGAGAGTTCCTCTTTGGAAGACCTCCAGACTTATCTTTCTTCTTAAAGACCTGGAACTTTGATTCAGTGCTACATCTTGTCAAAGCAGGCAGTGTCGGAATGTAAGCATTTTTTGATCCTACATAAAAATGTTGAACGTTTCAGTCCCCACATTCAATGGAAAGCAGTATAATGATGACCTCACAATACATTACCACAGCCAGCTTTTGTTTTTGCAGTGTAATATTGCAAGCACTTGTCAAGACCAGCGACCAAATCTGGTAGTAATGCTGGATGTGTAGGTATTGGCAGCTGGAAAAATGCATCCAAGGTATCGTCTAAAATTCGCAAAACTTCAACACAGGATGGAGCATATTTATCTTTATTTGCCTCAGGGTTCCACACCTGAAATATATGTCCACATCGAGTTAGGGTACATGTTAAGCAGCGGTATAAAGCCAGGGTTTACTGAAGGATACAGAAAAACAATGAGCATCAAATGAAGTATACTTTAAAGTAAAAACTGCTGACACAAACCTCTTGCTGTATATTACGGTCAACCCATTCCTTCATTCTGTCAACTCTTGACTTGATCCACACCTTGACAAGATCGGCAATTACAGTTTCGGCCTCATATGGAGGCATTTCACGGATTATTCCCTTACCACCATCATCACTATCCACTGAATCCTCTACTGCAATCTGAACAAGGTCCTTTTCCAACTTATCCGCAGCTCGGAGAACTTGCACAGCATCTGGAGTCAATTCTGTTATACCAGATACAAATTGTTTAAGTTCATTTCCATAGCACACATGAAGGGTAGCAACAGCGACTCCAGCGGCAAAAGGATGCCAAATTTTGAGAATTGGACTGAACATTTTCTTTTCTTGAGCAGCCAGATCGCCAACATCCTTAGCAAGGATAGCAAGAATGGGAAGTGAGTTAGGTCCGTTTCTCGACGCCCTCCTGCTTGAATCTGCCTTTTCCATCCGCTGCACTAAAGAGAACACTTGACGTTAATACGGAGTTAAGTAAATCCATCATAAGTTAAGAAAAGGTGAAATAATATAACAATATGATGAAGCTTGCCTGTGCAAAAGCTGTCCGCAATGATGACCTGATATATGTATCAATGCTTTTTAGGGAAACATCTACTTCTTTTTTCCTTCTCCTACGATACTCATTAGAAACACCCTCAGCAAGAGTATTCGCAGAGGTGACCCCAAGAGAAACTATACTCTGCATAGACTGTATGTTACTGTTATCAAACGTATCATGGTAAGCGAGGAGCCTCTTCTCCGCCCAACCTAATATAGAACTCAACGTACAGTCCAGGACCTTGTGGTATTCAGGGTCTTTAGTTGTCTTCGCATCATTTACCACATCTGTCAGTTGACGATCAGCTGCATACAGCAGTTCGTTTTCAGTTTGTCTTGTTGTAACATAACGATTGAACAACACCCATGTAAAACAAAGGTTGTGAAACATTTCGTTAATTCCAAGGATCCCCCAAGTCTTCTTTATTTGTTCATGAAGCTCATCAACCTCCTCAACCATAGGTGACACGTCACTGTCATCAAAGAAGGATTCTAACAGCATTCCATAAAGATGCAAATTCAGAGGAAAGCCATCAGCCCAATGGCAGGAGTCTGGTGTCCCATCGGCGGACCTGGTGGCTAGAGCCATCACAGCACTACGAAGAACTTGCATTGACTCATTATTCCTGCCTGTTTCCATCGGACGTTCCAAGGCCCCACAAATAATCTGCCTTAACCGATGCGCATTAACATCCGACTTACTTATTGGCACCCGTGGATGTAAGAGCAGCCCAGCCTCAAGAGTTCTCAAGTTTCTTTTTTGCCACTCATCATATTCCACCGGGTCTGTAAAGTCTGATGATTTAAACTGCTGCAGTAGCTCGAGTGGAAGAACAACCGACTCAATCTTTCTCCCCATCTGCACAAAAAAGTCCCATAACTTTACTCAGCTAAAGAACAAAATGTTACACAAAGGAATCGTTACATTCGCATCCTGTTGGATATCAGATAAAACCGTCACATACACATGTATATTATATACTTATCAGTAAAACTGTATGTGAATACAGACTTGCAAACACAAGAAGGAAGCATTAAATAATCTAGGTAACATGCAAATATTCAGCAAAAACATGTTCCGCTCAATCATATCAAAGGTCCATAACAATAACTAAATTTGACTTTTGCTGCAAAGTAATCATCAAAAATGACAACTTCACATCAGCCGGATGTGAACCCAGTATCCAAAAACAAACAAAATAGCAAAATAAGAAACTACTCAACATCGGCAAACAACAATGGCACAACCCCTAGACGCCAACCGTAAACTCTCTGACCTAAAACCTGAAACAAAACAAAAAAAAGCACCGCATTTATGTCCAACACCTCAGACTGAGTTATTCTAATTGCACTGAACAATTTACTTCTTAAAAATATAGTCGAATAACACTTCAATTTCAAATTCAAAGCTGAGCCACAATTGAGAACATAAAATTTCACAGAACCCTAATTCTCAATCAACTAAAATGGAGATGGACAGAAGTTAAACCTGACCAGCCGAGACCCTCAGCAACCCCCTCCGGACCCTAGAATCGGCGGCTTCGGAAATACGCATCTGCACTCTCATCAGCTCCCCAATGGTGGCGGCCTTCTTACACTTCGACCCCGGACTAACCGAATTCTTCAAGCCGGAAGTGGAAGATCGGAGGCCAAGCGCCTTCTTCATCTTACTGGCAGCAGTAGAGGTGAGCGATCGTTGAGAAGAGGACACAGAAGAAGGCGATGCGGTGGACGAACTCGAGAATGAGTCAGCAGCAGCGACTGGGGATGATGGGGTGAAAGACAGTGGCTTTCCGGCGGATGTTCGGCAAGCGGCGACGAAGATGTCGTATGAGATTAGACGAAGATCTGAAGCGGTGAGCTTGAGGTATGGGGAAAGGTCACCAAATGGGGTGGGTATAGGGTCAATCGGGATGGATGGGGACTTGGCGGCGGCGATGGGTTCGCGCTTGGAGGAGCCGACGGACAGATCTCTAAAGAGGTGAGCCATCGCTGTCAGCAGACAAACAGAGATGGAGATAGAGAGAGAAAGAGGCAGTGACAGAGAGAAGACAAAGAGGTATCGAGGTGCTGGCTGGTGGTGGTGAATGATGAGACGGTGTCGTTTTGACTGCGTGCCGCGTTTGGCAGTTGTGTTTTTATGTGCTGGAAATTGATATTAATACTTTGGGTTAATTAACAAAAATCATTCGTAAAATACAGAGTTTAGAATTTACTATCCGTAAAACACAATATTAATCAAAACCACTCGTAAAAATTATTGTTTTAATAACGCCACCCGTAAAATACAAAACTTAAAATTAACCACCCATCACTGTCAATTTTAACGGTGCACCGTTAGAAATGCATTTCTCTATTCCTCAGGCGCCTTTAACATATTCTAATGTTGAATTTCATGGTAGGATTAGTTTCCATTCATGTTATAACTAGGCAACG
>JAWWMW010109957.1:0-10337 GCA_035048345.1 Echeveria elegans
GTCCTTGGAGAAACTAGAGCCTCCACAGTGCATATTAATGATGCTAGACAACAAGTCAAACAAGGGGTCTCATGACAACAGTGCATCCGATTCGCCGCATTTAATCCATAAATGTTTAAACTGTAATAAGACAGTGGCAACTTTGTCCCCATGCCAGTCTATCTGAGCTAGTGTTAAGTACAATCGAAGCAAGCATAGACTCTCTATCTCTTGTTCCTTCAACATCATTGTCATCCCCTCCATCTGGTTTAAAACCATTGTCATCCCCTCCATCTTGGTCTGCGCTCATCTCAAATCTGAAATCGTCTCATCTTTCCACCGTCATCACCGACATCTCTATCAATGATGTCGACGAGGCTAGATCTGGACAAAAATCCTCAATTCGATCACAATCTGCATGAAAGGCACCGGTGGGATCATTGGATCTCATCTCTGTGAGAAGATTCTTTCTGATGAGGAAGGCTGAAGGTTTACGGAGATTGTTGAAACGGGTAACGATGTCGAAATCGGAGGGTTGGACTGCGGAGAGGTCGACGACGATTGGATTGAAGCGCCGATGATGGAAATTGTTTGTGTAGTTGTTACTACTGTTTTGCATGGTGAAATTGTATATATAGTGAAATTGTATATATTGTGGAATTGTTTATATGGCTAAATTGTTTGTCGTGTTGTTATTACTGTTTATATGGTGAAATTAATTATATAGTAAAATTGTATATATGGTGAAATTGTATATAATGTGAATTCTATGTTTTAACGCCAATTTATTAATTTAAATGTCAATATTATGGCTGGATCACGTCGTGTTTCACGTCCCCGTAGGCCTTCGGGCATGGGTGACGCTCCCCAGTCTGGGGAGGATGGGGAGAGCTCGCAGCAACGAAGCTCCGAGCGAACCCCATCTGCGGATAACAAAGAATTACTCGCCGCGATCTGCCTTTCCCACTCCGGGTCAATCCCGAAAATTGGAGGTACGAGCACGCCGTCCGAAAAAGCTGCTACCTCAGCTGCTCCTGCTGCTGTGCGAGCACGCCAGCCACGCACCCTGGATGAGAGTGCTGTATGAGATTTGACCATTTCTGGCGATCAGTACGTATTTTTATTTTTTATTTAATAATTTTAATTTAGTTAATTCTTAAATTAAAAAAAATCGAGTAATTTAAATTGTAGGTTGGAGCCTAGCTACAGTGTGGCGCGCATCATCACTAGCGTAGTATAGGAGCAGCCGGACCGTAACTGTTGGAGGCTGGAAGACGTCAGCAGGTGTCTATAGACCGTTGGTTTGCGGCATGGAGGGGAATATATATATATAACTATTTTTTGTAACAGACTCACTTCCGCTTGGATGGAGAGGATCCAGCAATGTCCCTCGAGATGATTATGGAGAGATGGCTGAAGCACGCCAAAAAGCGCTACACCGACCTCATCTACAATTATCGTAAGGTTGAAAAGAAACCTAGATGGATTGATGAGGGCAGCTGGGACCGGTGGCTGGCGAAGTGGAACGCGCCAGAGTTAGCCGCAAAAAGGGCGCGACAAAAGGCGAATCAGCTGGCTAATCTGTCGCTCCACACTAGCAGGTCCATAGGATTCACGGAGCACCGACGTCGCATGGTATGCAATTATTTTAATAGTTTATATTTAATTTTATACTTTAAAATTTAAGTAATTAATATTAATTTTTTTTATATTTAGGAGAAGCAACTCGGGATGAATGTCCTGACTCACGAGTTGGTGCTCCACACTCACGCACGTGCGTCGGAGCGTATTGAGCTTGTGGATCAGCGCTCGCAGAAGATAGTGGTAAGTTATTTAATTATAAACATTTTTATACATTAATCATTATTTTATTATGTATTTAACTTGTATTAGGACCGGACTCGAGAGATCCTCACTCAGAGGAACACCCAACAGTCCGAGGAGACGCTATCATTTCAGGATTCCTGCGAGACCTACTATGAGGCGGTGGAAGGAGTTGGGCCCGATGATGCCATTTTTGCAGTGGGCGGAGCAGCATCGAACTACTTCACCCAGCAGATGAAACGCGTCCGGTGCAGCTGCAGCGCCGCAATGACGAGCTAGCACGAACTGTGGATGAAATGTGGAAGGAGATGCAGGATATGGAGATGGCTCAACGGCGAGGTTGGAGGAAATGGAGGCAGCCCAATGAGAGTATCCGCAGAGAATAAACCTATTTATGGCCGAGATGAGGGCCGATCAGGGCGGCGCTTCCTCTTCCCGCAGACCGCCGTCATCGCTGCCAGCTTCGGATGCAGATTTAGAATAGTCTATATTCGATTTACTATTTTGAAAATTATTATTTTGTTAAAACAATTTCGGTTTTAAATATTTTAATAATAAAAAAATTATTTTTTTTAAATTTTTATTAATGAAATATTTTAAAATAATTTTATTTGCAATTTTTTATCATCAAAATTACATTATTTAGCGACCACCTGGTCGCAAAATAAATTATATTTTTTATTTTATTTTATTTTTAGTTAGCGGCCACGTGGTCGCAAAGTAGTAAAATTTCAAGAATTTTAATTTAATTAATAATTTGCGACCACGTGGTCGCTAATAATAAAATTTCAGAAATTTTAATTTAATTAATAATTTGCGACCACGTAATCGCTAATTAATAAAATTTAAATAATTTTAATTTAATTAATAAGTTGCGACCACGTGGTCGCTAATTAATAAAATTTCAAGAATTTAATCTAATTAATAATTTGCGACCACGTGGTCACTAATTATTTTAATTTTTGAAATTTGATTTAATTAATATATTAGCGACCACGTGCTCACTAATTAATTAAATTATCTAAATAGTTGCATTTCATTATTTAGCGACCAACGTCGTCGCTAATATTGTGGTCCTTAAATTAGCGACCACGTGGTCGCTAAATGTCATTAGCGACTAACATTTTAGCGACTACATTTAGCGAACAGTTAATAGTGACCACAAGGAGGTCTTTTGCAACCAGTTTTGTGGTCGCAAAATGGACTTTTTTTTGTAGTGATCTTGGACTCCAGGATCTTCGGATATTATTAGCGAAGCGAGAAACTCATAAACCAAGCTCTTGTAGGTATGCAAACCCATGAAGGAGTTTTTGTCGAGTTTAGCTCAACTAAACCAATTATAATCATTAGTTCCAATCCCAAGCTTAGCGAGGGTCTCTTTGTGAGCGAGGGGGAACTAACCATGGGTTTCATCCAGATTTGCACAATGTGAACCACTGATTTTCATGTACATCAGTTTCAAACTCCGGTTTATAAAGAGGGTCGTTGTCACGCTTAGAACTTGAAGGAACTTCACGGTATTTGTACACAAACATGTTCTTCGCGAGAATGCTCAACCGTGACATTGCAAAAACTTCTGATTCTAGTTTTGGTTTTGAACAATGAGTGAAATAAGGAAAAGAAATTGAATGGAGGTATTTATAAAGATTTAAAAATTCAGAATTCAAATTTGGAAAGTTTGAATATTGAAGGTTCGAATATGTAAGGTTCTAAATTAAAACCAGAAACTAAATATTTTTACCGTTAATGAATATTAATGACTTCATAATATCCTATTCAATCTTAGAAAATCAGAATTAAATTTGATTTAATAGGTGGAGTGAAGAGGAATCTTGGTCGAGTGAATCATGGAACTCGATCGGAAGGATATATCCTATTTTCAAATCTTCCACTTTTATTTGGGAATTAACCAAGATAGATTTAAAACATAATTCAAACACGTGGCAAGCGCTTGGAACAAACGTAGAGGATAGATAACAGTGTACAAAAATTGAAGAAGTTCGAAAAGAAAGAGTTCAGGGCTAATAGGTGAAAGTATCTAACTCGAGCGCGGCAAAGCTTGTTGCCTAGGTTCTTAGAAACTCGACTCCTCATTCCATTAGTGTCTTTCCTTTGTGGCCCTCCTTGAAAGGACGGGTTTGTGAACCCATTCCTTGGCCTCTGCATCGTATAGTTGCATAGTCACCAATCTTGCCGTGTCGAGTGCCCTAAAATCATCGTGATGACATTCATAACAGAAGCTTTCAAAGTTAGTCAATTTGGTGATTACTGAAGCACATCCCAATACTTTAGCCTTGTCCTTTAAATTACACATCTTCCTAAATCACTCGGTGAGAACATATAATCAATCAATCAGTTGTCCTTCATCCATCCAATATAACAAATCCATATCTTCCCTCCAAACTCTTCCGCCTTGATCAACTCGAGTTTTGAGATGTTTGTGGCTACCAACCGATGGATATACTTCCATACCCACTCCGACTACATTTCAGATAGCAATTCACATCATACTCAGCCATCCCCGTTAGTTTCCTCCAAACCGACAACTTTTGTTCCTCCGTGCAATTAGGAATCACTCCCGGTCCTCCCCTTTGTAAAAGTAAGGAATCACGTATAGAAGCCTTCTTGGCGAAACACAACACATTGATTATTGAATATCCACATCCTACACATTCTCCTTCATCATAACAATGTTCAAAAGTTGAAAGGAACTCGAGGACCAACTTATTGTGTGTGGCACACGACATGAGTTCCTTCCAATTCGGAAGACCAGAATTGCTTTAACCTCCTTTATCACTCTTTGGATCTAACAATTCCTTCTCCAAGGTTTCCATGAGTACAGAATGGATGCATGGCCAATCCCACCGGCTTACCTCGATGGATCAGCTCCAAGGTACGTTTACCTCATCACCCTCAACATTATCATGTCTTGCATGATTTTCTCAATCACTAACTCTAGCTTATTAAGACATCATACCACAAATATACATACATTTTTGGTATATAAGGACATCCAAATAATCAGATTGCTTGTGTTTGAAACTATAATGTGCACTGACTTTGGATTTGGCCCACTTGGACTAGGAGAGGTGCCATCAAATTTAGAAAGATACAAGGAATCAGAATTCAACCATTGTAGATGGGCAATGCTGGATGTGGTTAGTAAGCCACCAGTTGTTATCTTTTTATAGAAATTTTATGTTTAGCACAACCAAGCCATTCTAATATGTGTGCCCGGTGTGAATGTTTGTAGCCAGGGATTTTGATCCGAGAGGCACTAGGACTTGGAAACTAGGTCAAGGCTCAGGAATGGGCAGCACTTCCAGGAGGACAAGCTACTTACTTAGGCAACCCTGTGCCATGGGGAACCCTGCCAACCATTTTGATTATTGAGTTCATACCGATTGCATTCGTGGAGCAGCAGCAAAGCATGGAGAAGGACCCGGAGAAGAAAAAGTACCCAGGTGGGGCATTCGATCCATTGGGATACTCTAAGAACCCCAAGAAGTTTGTTGGGTACAAAGTGAAGGAGATCAAGAACGGTACTCTCTTTTTTCATAGTCTTTCCAAGAGAACTTACTCTTTGCAAATAATTGACGGTCAAATGTGCACGCGCCAACAATCAGCCATCCAATTGGAATCGGTCCCACGACCCATTTTGGGGTCGCCGTGTACAACCACTCAGGAGGTTATCAGGATCAATATCAGAGTAGGGGTCGTGGAGGAGTTGGAGCAGAGGATTCTAGGGAGAAGGCAGAGAGTATTGGAAGAGAGGGTTTATTTCCTCACTCTAGAAATATTATACAGGCTGAGCTTGGTTTCCATACTACCCAAGCACTCCTATTTATATAGGAGTTACAAACTTGCACACTAAGTTTACTATTGGAATATTCCAGAGAATATTCTCACACTTACGTAAGCGCCTACGTCATCACAGATGACATCATTGCTTATATCACACGTACTTAATAACTAAGTAAATGACATCATCATGATATCATTATGACACAAATTATTATTATCTTATCCCACTGTCTTTAAGAGAGCTGTTTGCTAGCTGTCTTAACCGTAGTAATCATCCCCGTCAGATTCGCTGGTGGAGACTCACAAATACATATCGGGCCTATAGTGGCCGAAGAACCTGTAAGCTTGATCCTTCTGAGCCATACGAACTTGTGGATCAAGATGAAAAATGGCAAGGACTTGTCGTATTTCTTCAATGAACCAACAGGAAAAACCTTCGTGTTATGCCAGTGCTCTGTCCACAGACAAAGCATCCTATTATCCACTTCATATTTATCCAATCCATTCAGCCATGTCATTAGTGTTGCCCTTGCATGAAACTCATCCTCAGAATCCTTTTGTACTGTGGTGTCATAGTGCTTTTTGATGATAATCCCTCCTTCTTCATGATCATAAGTTGTCGTTATTTTGAAGGTAACAAAGGCTTCTAGGCTCTTGTTGGCTCTTAAGTTTTCCTGCCACCATTCTACATCTTCGAACAGCGTGAGCCATTTGTACAGCTTCGTATAAGATGAATTTTTTGTCTTCATGATCCAGTTTGCTAAATACCTCAAAAGCTCACTATTCTGGACAGTAATGCCGATGGTATACCTGTCTTCTAAGTTTCAAAGCAGCGCATATGCTTCTTTCGGGAACGTGCGGTAGTGCACCGGATTTAAATACAGGATTGTAAGGAAAGGGTATATCAGATGATAGGGCAAATCCATAATAGATCCTTAGTCCAATCCATTTTTTCTGATGTAGACCTTAAGAATCCTTGTAGTGTCAAAATCCCATTATAGATAAGAACTATATCAAGTATGTCTTCTTGGATGTCACGCGGTATTGATGCAATCAGGCTTTTCAACGATTCATTGGACGATTCTACTCGGCTCGTCACGTATATCAAAGGGATAACAGATGAAATCTGCTTCTGCGTTCCGGATAAGAAGTCTGGTAGGAAATTCTCTTTCCCTTTGATGTGTTTTAGCTCAAAACTCCATTGTGAAAACCAGCTTGCCCATCTAAGTAACTGGGACTGAGGGAGAGCCTTTTGTTTCAACTGAAGCATTTTCGGAAATGAGGACATGTCCATCTCTATATAGAAATGCTGACCAATCAAATGGAAAGCAAACTTTTCGATTCCTCTTTTGACCGCCAAAATCTCTTTCTAGGTGGAGTGGTAGTGCATTTCACTGTCTTTAAAAGTACCGCTCTTGTATCCACATATTTCTCTTTTTCCTTTATTCTCTTGTAATAGAACAGCTCCCCAAAAAAGGTCACTCGGATCAGTCTGCAAGATTCTTTTTCCTTTAGTGGGAATCTTTAAAGTTGGCAGGGTCTTAGAGATTCTTTTTAGTTCTTTGACCGCTTCTATGCAATTATCATTCCAAGGAGGAGCACCTTTCTTGAGTTGGGCTGAAAGGGCTGATCTATATCACGCCAGATCATGTACGGAATCTGCCATGTAATTGACGATTCCAAGAAATTGTTGGATTTGTTTGAAAGATAATTTTTCATCAGGGAATTCTTCAAGCTGAGAGGCAATGTGGGGTTGTAGTTGGTACTGTCATTTTGTAATACGCATGCCAAGAAAGTCGATCTCTGCTTCTGCAATCACCATTTACTTTTCTAAGAGCATGACCTGTACCATTTCACTATTTGATGAAACTCCTTTATTAAAGTCGAATAGCTTGCTGATCATAGAGATATGAAATATTTCATCATTAGCCGTTTTGAATGGCACCGAGCATTGGCTCCAAAAGTCCGGTGGGAGAATTTTTGTTTGATGATGGATGACGCCGCTCCAATGTCAAAATAGACTATAACTGGTATAGGCTTGCCGTACTTAGTTGGAAAGATGTAGATTTTCGCATTCGGCACTCGTTGCGCTAGGCATACCGTTTCTAATTCTTTTTCAATCTTGCAAGCATCAAGGGTATACGCATCGAATATCATAAACTGATCATCCCTTTCACTTTCATCTTCGCTTTCCGTTTCATCTTCTGATGACTCCTCTGGTTCTATTCTCAACGCAAGAATCGTATCATCATCTGGTTCGTCATCAACAGAGAAAATGGATTCAATGTCCGAATCATCAATGTCTTCCCACTTGGATAAGTATCCAAGAAGCTTATCTCTCTTTTTCTTGTTCGGGCATTGCTTAGCATAGTGTCCTTTTTTCTTACAGATGTAGCATCTATCCGATTTCTTGACACTTCTCAACTTCTTCCTCTTGAAGAACTTCCATTTTCCTTTTTCAGGGAAAATGTATTTCTTCTTTCTTGTGAACTTCTTACCATAACTGTCCCTCGTTGAGCAATCACACTTCTTTTTCTTGCATTTAATCGATAGTTTAGGTATATCACAAGCTTTCCTAAGTAACTTTCCTTGTTCTTGAAGTTGCTTGAAGAACTTCTGGTGATTGCACAGTTTTCAAGCGCTGCCAGAGATAACTGATATATCTCTCCTAACAAGGCCTGATTCAACGTTAGATTCTTCAGTGATAGTATCCTCGTAGTTTCATTGCCAAGAGGTTCAGAGAGAGAATTCAGATACGCCTGTTTGAGATTAACGTCATCAATGTCATTCAACGCGTAAAATCTTTTAGACATCCTTTCATAGTGCCTCTCCAGATCTTTCCTCTTGAACGAACAACATTTCATGCTGAGATACTCTTCTCTTGCCTGATTTGTATTGTGATCCCACATTCCAAGGAACTCATTGTGAATATGTCCTACTACCTCATCAACTGTCCGAGATTGTCTGATTTGTAGCTGTCTGTATGCGCCAAGACTAATCCACCATTGTCTAAGTTTTCCTTGAAACTTCGAAATTATTTTGTCATTGACGACTGGGAGTGTAGCTTCTGGATTCAACATCTGTTCTGTGACCCATGCATGCATCTCGTATATCTTGTCTCTCCATTTTCACGATGGGACATTGTCGAACGAGAATCCACTTGTGGTTCTGTGTAGAACTTAGGGTTTCTCTCTTGCTGTGGTCTCTGATCATCATGCATTTCATCAGATACATTTCAAGTATCATTTTGTTCTTCTGCTTCTTCAACTGTAGGATCAGCCATCATAAATTATGGGATCAAAGATTCTTCATCAGAATCTTCTTGGATTAATTATGTCTTTGTTTTTCCCGTATTTTTGATCCTTGGATTTTCTTCTGCCATCTATTCTAAGAAGGATGAGATGTGATTCTTTGCAGGCTCAACCATGAACTGTGATTTTGTATTTTCTGGTTGAGGCTTCGGAATCTTCTCTTCTTGAACATTTTCTTTTCCAGTCGATTGTTTTCTCTTTGTGACATGTTGTTCTTCCACAATTCTCATCGGTAGAAAGGAAGATGCACTAAATATACTTGGGTCACTTTGAAATGATAAGGGCTGCAACTGGGGCATGTAAGGCGGAACATACATTGGATACGGCGTGAAAATGTCCTGGAGCATAGGTGTCTGAGGTCTGTTAGGCTGACTCTGCAAAGAGTGGAGCTGATTTCTCAGGTTCTTTAGCTCTTGCTCCTTCTGATACATTAGAGGATCTCTTAGGGAAACTTTGGAAGCTGAAAGATGTAGTAGCTCTTGATGGAGAGTAGCCATTCGTTTGTTTATCTCCTTTATGGATTTGTCTAGCACATAAACCTTAGTATCAATTTATTTCAACATCTGATTCTGCGTCATAGCATTCTCAGACTGCCAATTCAGGGTTGCTTCTGCCGCACTAACTTGTTTTATGGTGCCATCCAGATTTCTCGTGTTTGGATTCTTTATCTTCCATGAGTGTCTTATGTTGTTTTGTTCAAACTCCTGTGGCGAAAAAGGATCTTGTGATCCTGAAGATCCAATCATAAAGATGGGTCTTGGTTCCTTCTTCCTTTTAGGATATAAGAAAGAGTCGTCAAACTTTCCTCTTGGTTCTCCAAGAAGGCCAACTTCTGGATCTCCAGCTTCGTATCTTTTCTTAAGCTTCTGTTGTATAGACTTCTTTTTTCTTCTACTTGGAGTATCTTATTCTCCTGATGAAGCCATTAAAAACTTTTCACAGTCACAGACGTCAAAGAACTTGTGACCGTCTTCGTAGATTCGTCAGCGGATTCGTAGATTCGTCTTCCATCACTATCAAAAGAATGAATAGGAATGGGATCTTCTTCTAACTCAGCTATCATATTTATCTCCGTGCAGAAAGATATCGGTCTAGGCTTTTCTTCTTTTTGATTTTTGAAGGTGATTTCGACCGTTCCCTCCTTCTTTCTCGTGATGGATGATTCACCAAATTGAATTGGCACATTCCTTTCATGCACTACACCAAACTGCGGCATTAGCGACCACCCATTAGCGACCATACCAATATGGTCGATGTTTTGCGACCACCTGGTCGCCAATCATTAAATGGACGTTATGTTTGGTGCCAAAATTTCCCGAAAATTTTTATCGTCCCATTTTCAACCACATGGTCGCAAATTGTGGCGCTAAAATTTGGCGCCGTTTATTTGCAACCACGTGGTCGCCGATGTTGGCGCTA
>JAWWMW010109968.1:0-20284 GCA_035048345.1 Echeveria elegans
GAAGGGAGAATTGTCAACCTTTCATCCGAAGGTCATCGAATCGCTTACAGTGAGGGTATCCGGTTTGATAAGATCAACGACGAATCGAGGTAAAAACCCCTCTACTGATTTAGTGTTAAACTGTCATGGACCATTTGCTCAGAATAGCTTGCCAATTCATGTACTTCTTTTGTTTTTGTACCGGGTTTTACAGTTATAGCAGTTGGCGAGCTTATGGACAGTCAAAACTTGCGAACATTTTGCATGCCAAGCAGCTTGCAAAGAATCTGAAGGTTCTACTGTACTGTGTTGCTTAGTAAATTAAGAAGCAAATGCTATTCACAAATCGCCTAAGAGTACTCTCCGGGGCTACCGGCTATCCCATGAAGTTGCAGTTAGCTTGTTACTTAATTTAAAATTTGAATGATTCTTCACAATTGACACTGACATAGTTTCTCTCTCTTTCTTTTCCTCCTAGGAAGAGGGATGTGAGATTGCAGCTAATTCGCTCCATCCGGGAGCAATAAACACCAATCTTCTGCGTCATCAAAACTTCATTATCCAGGGTAGTCATCTGGTTAACTGACTCTTATGTGGAAAACATTGTCCTTCTAAATCCAGTTTATTAGGTCGCGAAGTCTTGTCTAGGAAAAAAGATAATACAGTATTATTTAGATACATTTCCAGAACCAATCACAAAATTGCTTTTGGACACTTGAAGCTCATACATCTACGCTTTGATTCCGTCCAGTCCTAATTTCTTATTTCATTTTGGCTGGCGTGTGAATATCATCCTTACCGTTTCATATATTTCAGGTATCGTCAACATTTATGGAAATATTTTACTGAAAAATATACCACAGGTAATAATCATTTTGCATATAATAAAATCTCTTCGGGAATCCTCAGATTTAGTCCACACATAATATGTAGGCACATTCTTAATTGCTTAGGGCGAATGTTAACCCTGCTTTTATATGATATACAGGGAGCAGCCACCACGTGCTATGTGGCTCTAAGTCCTCAACTGAAAGGAGTAACCGGTGAGTATTTCATTGATAGCAACAAAGCCGAGCCAAGCACGAAAGCCAAAAGTTCAGAACTGGCAGACAAATTGTGGGAGTTTAGTTTGAAACTCATTCAACCGGCCCAAGACTAAGACTGGAATGACAGTAAGTTCACAATACTTACATTTTACGTTGAGTAACTTTTTTCAGAGCACGGCAAAGTAATATGTTTCGAAAGGGATACTTATCTTACTGATAAAATTTGCTGACTCGAGCAGTCGAGCTTACTTGTGCACATTTTATATTTCAGTTGGTGGCTTATGCGACTCCTTTCTCAGAGGATACTTCTGCAGCTCCGCATTATTACATCAATGCTCGTCTGCCGTGCTTTATGATATGTGTTCCGTGGATTTACCGACCAAGCCGATGAGGCTATCTTGTATCTGATTGATTTACATTTTCTGTTCCTTTTCAGTATGTTGCAGTCACTTTTTATTGATAATTGAGAGCTTGTTAAACCGAAACAGTGTCGTTTAATCCGTCCATAGTCAAAACCACGTCGTTTAAATTGCCATAAATCCTACTCCAATGCTCCCCCAATCGGTACCGTTCTCTGGACGGAGCTAGACTCTAAAACAAGCGGCAGTCGCGATTAGCGTTGGAGCGTTGACTTTCGTTGACCGATCCCTCATCGGGCCGCTGCTTCCGCTATCAGAAAACTACCACGCGATGACATCCAGATTCCCGTCCACAGCAAAATCAGTCTTCATTCTCTTATCCGCCGCAGGCGCCGCTGGAATTGCGGTTCACGCTTCTAACCCTAATTTTGCGACCACTTCCCGCGATTCGATTACTGATATTCCTCAGAGGCTTGGTGCGGGGATTAAGGCTACAGTGCGATCGTCCAGAGCGGTTTTTACTGTAATGATGATAAAGAAGCTTCTTTGCATTTGATGGTTGTTTTGTTAGTCTGATCTTGATTGTGTTAAGTTGTTTAGGATTTGGTTTTGGAATGTTGCAGATTGCTTCGAATGTATTTGATTATAAGTGGAGCTTGTACGGGATGGATGCTGATTCGGATGAGTACAGGGCGCATTTATCTCAGGTTTAGTTACTCTTATTTGTTTGGGTTTATGAGTGCATATATGCCTGGATTTTGGCTCGTACACTGTGTTTTAGGCTAATCGTTTAGGAATTAGGGTGAGACGAAAGTGATTGTTAATAGGAACGAATGACTGCTTTGGAAAGTTTGTTTTATTTTCCTCTCGTTTTATTTTTCTTTTTGTATAATGGAAGTGTTATATGAATCTGGGTGAAATTTTTTTCTTCATATGCTTCCCTTTGTTAGATTTAGGCATAAATATTTTAATGATGTTAACTCATCTCGTATCTTTTCCCAAAGGCCCTACACTTAGATTTTCTCTCCTCTAGGACAGATAATTATTGGAAATTTTTTGTAATGGTAAATCATGCAGACAATGCTTCAGGATCCCTTTCCATTGTTACTCGGTTCGGTTCTCGCTGATCCTAAATTAAAATTATCAACCCTGCCATTTCATTAGACATTTAACAAAGTGTGGAGTTTGATATCGTGATCTAGGTCTGAAAATGTGGTGTACTTGTTTACGTTAGTTAAATTTCATAGTGTACCGAAGAAATTTTATTTTATTTTGTCTTTCTAGAGCCATCCATCTTTATAATGTATCCATCTGTAATTTTTCTGGCTACTGGCAGTACCAATCAGATCAACGCGAGATTAAAATCTGAGTATATGATACAATCAAGTTATAATTTTAATCACCATATAGGTTCATCTGCGTGCAGCCAAGAGAATTTTAAAATTATGTGAGACCAACAAAGGTTTTTATGTCAAAGCTGGCCAGTTTATTGCTGCCATGAGACAAGTGCCAAAAGAGTACTCTGCTACTCTTTCATCTTTACAAGATCAGGTCTGTTCAAAACTAAGCTCTTGACTTGAATATTTGTGGAGTTTTATTTTGAATTTTCAAAGTCCAGACACTTCTTACATCGTATGGTGACTTTGACTTAGGCAGTTCCGTGCAACTTCAACGCTATAAAAGCAGTCCTAATCAGAAATTTAGGAAAAGATCTCTCTGATGTGTGAGTTCCAATTCCATACCACTTTGTAATGCATGGTCTTTTAATCATAGTCTCTTTCCGGTTAGTATGCAAAAACATCAAATAAACAGTCATTCTGTACATAAGTAGCTTTAGCTATCATGATTCAGATTCACTGAAGTCAAATATTGAAGTGAAAGCAAATCAGTAAACTGAAGTTTAGTATGAGGCTCAGCCCATGCCCAAGTATTAGTTTTATGCATGTCAACCTCTTGCATGAAGGTTTTCACATTTTTTGCTAGTGTAACTCGAAAGTATATTTGCTTGCAATATTTCAGCTTTTTGTCTTTTGATGAGCATCCACTTGCTGCTGCATCCATCGCGCAAGTGCACCGCGCTATGCTAAAGGATAACCAAGAAGTAGCAGTCAAGGTGCAGTATCCTGGTCTGGAGCAACAAATGATTCTGGACACGTCAACAATGTATTTCCTGTCAACCATTGTTGCCAGGGTATGCCCTTCTATACTAATGGTTTACTTATTTTTTGTTTACATTCTCAGTTAAACTTTAATGCATTATGTGTCCAACACCGTTTTAGATACTTTAGTAAGCTAGTAGCCGGGAAAAACTGCGACTTATGAGAAGATTTTTTTCCCCCTTTCTTTTGATACCTCCCGATCGGGATAAAAGGACATAAAGTCCATTCCTGCATTGTCATAGGTTAATAATCGAGTTAGGCTGCTTATAAATGAGAATTTCAAAGGACACTTTTGGGTAGGCTTCTAGTGCTGCGGCTAGTTTTTAGAATGTAGGTTGGTGGTTTTATCCATTAGATCACAAGTTCTCAAAAAGAAATTGTTTTATGTTGTAAACAACCGATAATTCTGCTTTTGTTCCCCTACTAGCAATGAAGTCATACCTTTGTCGTGAACATTGTGTGTCGCATAGACCATAGTTATGTTCCAGTTACAGTCCAATCATTTAGGTTCATTTTGTGGCATGTTCTGATTATATCTTCTGCCCTCTTGGAACAGATATTTCCAGAGTATAGATTTCAGTGGGCAGTATCAGAATTCGTGAAGACTGTTTCCCTCGAACTGGGTGAGTCAGATGAAGATAGCTTTTCACTTGCGACTTTTGATAATCAGAACTCTGGTATCGACTTCGAGAGACTGTACTGTAGATTGTAGTAGATTATGTATCAGTGAAGTTCTTGGTATGCTGAGAAGGTTGTTTATAAAAAGCCAGTGTTGGTAGGAACTCTTTAGAATTGATCATTCTCGTGACGCACATGCAGATAAAGATACTCCAATTCCTTAGCCACGATCACTATGAATAATGGTATAATTAAATCTTGTATCCCCGACCAACTGTATGACCTGCCTATAGAGTATGCACTAGTAAAATACTAATCAACAAGGCAATCGGGCACATGTACTGTACACAGATGAAATATGTAGTCAAATTAAAATTTCATTCAACCTGGAGGAAAAATTATTCCAAACAATGTGTATTTTTGCAATGCCCTAGACATTATAGTTTAACTCTATGTGACATTGCTTTGTAGACTTCATTCAGGAGGCCAGGAATTCGGAACAGACTGCTAAGAACTTCATGACGAACAAGTTCGTTAAAGTTCCTCGGGTATTTTGGGTAAGTTAATTACGGTGAGCAACTAGTCTATAAATCTAATATATCGTTTATCTGTTTTCTTCCTGCGATGATTACAGGAGTTCACAAGTGGTCAAGTTTTGATTATGGAGCTTTGCAGGGGAAACAAGGTAGGATTCCGACTTTGATAATATAGACCAACATCGAGTTTCTGGTATTGTCTTTTCTTCGTGAAACATACAATCTGACTTTCGCTAAACAATACAGAGCTGTAACTAGGATTGATGCATATTTTCGCTGTACCTTAAACACAGTTGATTGTGTAATTTGTTGGGCATTCTGATGGTGACACGAATGTAAAACTCTGTATGCTTCGCAACCATGATCTCCTTTAATTCATTCGTTTAGCGAAAACATTGTGTGGTGGCATTAGTATTTATTAGTAATAATGCAATTTTGAAGCAGGTGATGTAGTGAATATTCTTGTATAAGAATGCATTTATGTCGAGCCTTATAGGAGAGCAGAAGGGTTAAGTGTTCTTGGCCGTCTTTTGGGAGGCCAAGTAGGTCAAGTTTCCTCCATTCCTTTGACTTTTGCAAATCAGCTTAATGGTGTTTAATCTATCCTATGAGAAAAACAATTAATAAAAAAACACAGGTCAATGTAGCCGCTTTAAGCATTTTTGTACTATTTTGTTTCCCAAATATATGTTGACAACTTTTGCATTAATTCTTTTAAGTGTTTTTACTTGTATAAGTATTTTATATTACATTCAAGATAAATTGAGTCAGTAACAGCTGCTCATATTTTCTCTATTTGCTTCTAACTTCTGATGTGGCTACAACTACAAATAGCAGAAGTGCAGAACTCGCACATGCTCTTACCGTAACTTTAATCTGTAATGTTTTACATCTGAGCGGTTTAGTACTTCAGTAAGTATGTTCAGTAGACTCTCACTTAAATAATATTTGGATCTTATGTTTTCTCTTATTACAGATTGATGATCTGGAGTTCATTAAGAAGAATCGAATTAGTCCTGCGAAGGTAACCATCCAGAACTGAAATCCGTTATTACTTTATGGTTATATCCTCATTCTTGAGTCCAATTGCATGTGCCTTTTGGCTTTTCATGCCATACATAATCAGATATAGAATTCACCTGCAGATGTTGAGGAGAGGTATTTAAATTAATCTAGTTTAAACTCACTTATTAGGTATATAATTTTGTGTGTGTGACTACTGTGTATTTCCCCTTTACACTGCATAGCAGGACTTAATTTCACAACTCAAACACAACGGAAGTGGTATCCTGCAAAATTTCCTCATGTACGCTTCACTGCTGCAGGTTGGAAAAGCGCTAGTTGATATGTTTGCTGAAATGATATTTATTCATGGTTTTGTGCACGGCGATCCACATCCTGGTAACATATTAATATCTCCAGAAGGCGAACATGGGTTTTCCATAGGTGAATAACTTAGTTTTATTTCATGATTACTGCCTTGTAGTACTATTTTCATGAAGTTCTTGATCTCTAAGATTCCGGAAATTGACCAATGCAGTTATCCTTGATCATGGTATCTATAGACAGTTAGATGAAAACTTCAGAAAGGAATACTGTCAACTATGGAAAGCTATGATCCTTCTTGATGCAAAAAGCATATATAGTATTGGAGAGCAATTTGGGATTGGGCGCTATGCCAAATTTCTTCCACTTATATTCACTGGGAGAACCATAGATAGGTATGATAGTGCTGTCTGTGTCAGTGTCTTTTCATGCTGATCCATTGACCCAGTTTGAACACCCTAACTAGAGGTTTAGTAACAATTTTCTCTTCTATAACTGGCTGGACTTCGCCCCATTAACTTCTAAAATATCGAGTAGGCTTACTACTAGTGATTTGCTCTATGTATCTTGCTTCATCTCATGACACCATAAAACCTATTTCTCTTTTTATCACTATTGGTTTTGGTTAGTGTTTGGAGATCTTTCAGTAGTGCTTGGTGCTCAGCGAATCAAATCATAAACCATTTTTATATGCGGTATTTGAAAATGTTGGAGTTTGTTTGCTGAAATGCTGGCTCAATAGTAAATCAGCTCTAGGTAGAGATATGACATCTGAACAGAAAGAGAAAATGAAGCTGGAGTTAAAGCAGCTGAAGATGGAGGACATATCTTCATTCCTAGAATCCCTACCACCAGATTTTTTGGCAATCTTGCGCACAGAGTACGTGAATCATTCAGTTTCGGGGAAACTAATATTATGCATGTACTTTTCCATGTGAAGTTATAATTTTGACTTCAACTGTTATGATAGTGGGTTATTGCGATCTATTCTCTCGAAGTTAGGAGTGTCACATAGAGTTCGACTGGTCTCGTATGCCAAACATGCACTGTACGGCCTAGCGCTCGAGTTGGATAATGAGCATGGTACCTTTATGAACTCTATTGATGTTTGATATATATAAGACCTCCAAATATCTTAGTTTTGGATCTGTACGTGTCTCAGTGCTATTGATCAATTTTGGATAGTAATCTTTAGTTATGGCCTGTGAGTAAACGGCTAAAAATGCAGCTGAAATCAATCTTATGTCATTTCAGGTCATGAGGTGCAGAAGGTACGTCCCAGCATTCAGACGAGCTTAAGTTACCTGTGGTTGAGACTGCTTATTGGTAATCCTACTTATTAACATATTTCACATGATCCTGTTTGTTATCAAGATCTCAAAGTCAATTCTCTTGATCATAACATCATATAATGTGGATATGCATTGCAGAAATTGTAGAACTGCTGTCATGGCTGGACAGTGTTAGACAGGTGGTCGTCATCAAAATCCATCGAATCATCGCTTCTGCTAGCCAAATTTTATGGTTTCAACTACGTCCCCTGTCAATATCATAACATTATAGTTGTGCTGGAAACAAAAAGCTCATTTGTTTAGTTAATGATGATAGTGATACTTGTGTCAATTCTAGCATCGTCCGGTAAGTCAGGAAGAAACCATCATCCTAGGCAGATACTTTGCCTTGTTGTCATTTGGGATCGTTGGCAGTTGGTGTAACTCGTAAGGTGGGCATATATTCATGTATACAGAATGTATATGTATGTATACTGATGGTCATGAAAGGCATTGGTCAAGTTCCTGGTTAACTCGTATGAAGTGGCACGTTGAGGCAATGTTGTCATCAACCACTAGCGGCCTCACCTTCATCAACCACCATTTCCTCCTCCACCACCACAAATATATCAGTGATTAAACAAAGACCGCATATGCAAACGGACTTCAACATCCTCACATGCAAATGCAAATCAAGAACATTTTTCATATGCTTATGCAGACGGGCTTCACACTGTATAAAATTTTGACCTTGGTTGAAACTAGAGATTGATGAACGCATTGCAAGAGAGAGAAAGTGGAGAAGAATGAAAATTAGATAGATGATACTGCAAATCAGCTTTGTATTTGTAAGTTGATAAAATTCGCAATCCTTGAATTTTTTTAGCACACATACATCTTTCGAACATGATATTATTTTGAAATGAAATTGTATAAAATAATTTGCAGTGTAGGAGGTGATGCGAAACACATTTTCATATACAAATGCGAACGGATTTCACACCACCTCCATCAACTTCCTCATCCCCACCTTCTCCATCACTGACCTCACCCTCCCTAGCCACACCACGTACTCCACCCATTTCAACCCGTAATCCACCTTCCTCAACCAGCACAGCCGCCCTCTTCCTCGACCCCAACTTGCGTAACCGTCACCGCCATAGCCTTCCCCAAACCACGACTTCTTACGCCGTTACCGCTCTCACCTTCCCCCCACCGCCACTTTCTCCGCCCTCACCGAAATTGACAATACATAAATGAAACTCTATAAATTAAACCAATTTCAAAATTCTAATAGACACCCATCTATAAAGTCAAAATCGACGTGTAGACAGACGGTGATGAATTTGAATCGAGAAAGAATAGGTGACATTGGAAGAGTGAGAGTGCAATCTTGAATTTGAATTTTGGAGTCGGAAGAGAGATGAAGATGAGTGATGGGGTGTGCTGGATTTGGGACATGATTGTTGGTGCACACGTGCATTTGTAATACTCTATTTTGTACTCACTCCGTTTCATATTATTATTCTCATTAATTGACACAGTTTTTTAAAAAATTATGTTATGTGAGGTAAAAGTAGAAAAAAAAAATGAGTGGAAAATGAATAGATTGGAGAGAGTGTGTAAATGTGAGAGATATTTTTTTAAGGCAATAAAAAAAAATTTAGAACACCAACAAAAGGAAATGAGAAGAAAAATATACATAGATGAAATATTTTTCATATGAATTTGACAAACAGATTTTTTTTAATTAAAAAAAAAAGACTATAAAGTCAGACGAGTGAGTTGACCGATTCGCGTTCTTTTATACAAATTGCCAGCCAAACAACAATAACACTACTGCAGCGCACGCAATCGATTTAGGGTTTTCAATTTCCGACGCTGAAACCCTAAATCAACTCACCGATCCGTCCATCCGCATGGAATCTGTAGGAGCCACGGAAGCACAAAAGTTCGTCTGGCAAGGGGCGATCCCACTCCAAATCCATCTCCATGAATCTGAAGTCACTGCTCTCCCTGTTCCTCCTCCTCTTATGGTATCATTAATCTTAACTACACCTGTCTAGTTTGTAGATTTTTTACTATCTAGAACTTTTCGCGTTGGAGTTTGAGGTTTTTTGTTGTTGTTTTCTTCTTAAGATAAGTTTTGTTGTTGCAGGTCCTAGCTCCTCGTATAGGGTTCTTGCCGTTGCTAGCATCTCAATTGAAGCCGCATTTTGGAAGTGCGCTTCCTCCTGGTGTTGATACCATTTGGTTTGAGTTCAAGGGCCTGCCTTTGAAGTGGTAGGCTTGTTGGTTTTATATATGGTTCATTACTTCTGTAGCTACCTGTTAGTACATCTCGTGGGAATTGTATTGTTTGAGATGGAGTGATCTCCTACAGTGTTGAAGCATAGAAGTAGGGCTGATGTTAGTCGAATCATTATTGAATTTATCATCGGACTATGGACCATGGTGGCCCCATAGCCAAACTGACCATAATAAACTAACAAAATTGAAATCAGCTCATCTTTATTCTTTGGAATTTTTGAATTTTGTTCGGCATTATGCTGCAGGTCATGTTTATATCAATCGGTGCACGTATGATTAGAATCTAAAGCTGCAACCTGTTTTTTCTGCAGGTATATACCCATAGGTGTTATTTTTGATCTTCTTTGTACAGAGCCCGAACGACCTTGGATCCTGACGGTACGATATAATATAATTTCATAGCTCCATTTCTCTTCAACCTGAAGCTAAATTTCCGGCATTAAATATGTGCTACCATTTTGCAAATATTCAATGTAGAGGTTGTTGGTATTTGCAATTTACTTTATATTTTTTTCCTCCTTATGATATTGACTATAACTGTGTAATGCAAGCCTGGGGTCTGGGCATGCCGCTTGTTTTGTGGTCTTGAACTGAAAGGCAAGCAATTGACAATACACTTTGCTGCTCCTAATTGTCCACAAAACTTATTCTTTTGTTAAACTATTTAAGTAAGCAGAATCTTACTTTACACTCCCTTCATCTGTTTTTATCCTGAAGTTGATGGTTCATTGAAATTCCTTCCAAATGTAAGCCCAAGTGTTTACCTTTGTGTTAGGTTCAATGCATATCGAAATGAAACTTTAACTAATATACTAATTTAATAAGAGTAATGTATGAAGCCAAAGCGGCGTTTTCGAGCTACATTGCAGGCAGTTATATTTGTGAAAGTCCAGTAAACGATTGCAACATCTCATTATGGAAATTCTCTTTGTAGTGTTAACTGAAAATTTATCCCATAATAGAACAAGATGATTTGCCATTATTTAAGATTTCATAGTAACCATGATTTGCAGTCTTCTATGACTAAGTCAAACACAAGTCTGTGATAACAGTAACTGTTATTTCAATACGCTGCCTCATATATGTTGACAAAAAATCCATCACTCGTCACAGGTTCATTTTAGAGGGTACCCTTCTAGTATACTGATCCCCTTCGAAAATGATGACAGTGTGAAATGGAGCTTCATCAATTCTTTGAAAGAGGTATCACACCTTTGGATTTTGTTTTCCTTTGCTTGCTTGCTTAGACAATGTCTCGAATTAAATGTCTTGGCCTTCTTTTTTTATACCCGTTTCTAGTAACTTTCCTCACTGATTTTTTTATTTGTTGGTTATAGCGGTCCGTAAGTTATGTGCGTTTGTCTCTTTAATACAGGCAGTGTATATCATCAATGGGAACTGCAAAAGCGTAATGAAGATGGCTCTGTCGGATCAAGCGGATCTCTGGAACTCAATATCAAACCGTAAGTTGGAAGTATACTAATCAGCAGTATAAACTATAGACAAGCAACTAGTGTTGAACCTCTCCATTGCTGTTTATTTCGATGATGGCGGCTTGATGAATATAGAACTGATAAGATGGAAAGTGTATTGCAGGTAATTTGGAAGAATACATCAGGATATCATCCAAGCTTAAGCTTCGCATTATTAATGATGATTTTACAGAGAATTTAATTTCTCGCTCTAATGGTGATATGGATTCTGCTGGAGCTGCAAAGACAGGTTGGAGGGTATTCATTCTATTACACAAAAAGAAGTGACAGTATTCAATCTTTGGTTTAAAAAAGCTTCGAATTTTTCCAAAATTTTTCCCTAAATTGATGTATGTTGATCCGTTTAGGTAGAATTCCAGTTCGCTTGTATGTTTGGACAGTCAGCAAAGACTTCCAAGACATAGAAGATGCACCCCAGATTGATGACTGGGATAGAGTATCATACGTAAACAGACCAGTTGAATATCAAAACAGAGGTTAGCCGGGTTGTCCTGTTTTTCTATGCCATTATTTTCTTCTCTTACTTGTAAGAAGTTTGAATGGGAACTTGGCTATTGTAAATTGTCAATGCTGTTATGACTTCGCTCCACTCTCCCAAACTGATCAGCAGAGTAGTTGCATTCTATACATCCCACCAAAGTTAGCCCGTAGTCTTGTACAGTGGTGGTCATGGTTATCAATAAAAACTGAGTTAGTCAGATCACTATGCTGTAACAGCTCATCTGTGATCAGGGCCAGTAGTCTAGTCTTTGTGAAGCCATAATAAAGTTACGAACCCTGTGATGACATGTTACGAGTCACAACCTATCCGATGTCTACTATTTCATAAGTCATAACCAAAATAGTTGATTCACGAACTATTTGATTCATGATGCGCTATCATCTCTGTTTTGGTCTTCAGGGAAATATTTCAGCTTGGAGGATGCAGTAAAATCACTACTTCCAAATTATTTCAAAGAAAAATCTGAAACTGACTTTGAAAGTAAATCAGAAGTTGAGGAGCAGACAACTGCTAATGAAGGGGTCCCAGACTCATCAACTCAAGCAGAGGCCAGTCGCTCCCCGCCCAAGGCCAAGTTAATGTACGTTCGTGTTCAGGGTATAGAGCCAAAACTGGAGATACCCTTCTCGTGGGTTGTCAATAACTTGATGAATCCTGATTATTTTCTCCACTTGTGTGCTTGCATCAAGGTATCCCAGTAAATAACATACATAACATTGCATGTTTCCATATTAGCCGATAGTTTCTACAGACCTGATATTTCTGTCAGCTGCCTAATTTTATGTCCAGTATGAAAACATAATTTTTATTATGAATTGTCTATCAAATTTGTTTAAATGACCCTTACACTGTTTTGTTTAACTGATGGGATATGGATAGTATCCGAAATGAGCTTGATTGAAGTGTTGCAGGAAAGATTACAGGTAGATTCTCATTCGAATGCATATGGGAAATGGGAATCCAAAGGCATAATAGACGTTCAAGTCTTGTCGAGGGGTTAGTGTTTCGTCTCCCCTCCTTCAATGATACAAAATATTTTTACTTGTTATAATTATAGTACAATTTCATTACATTTGTCCACAAGAATGTAAACTGAAAGAAGAAGAAGAAGGACAGAGTATTTGAAAGTCATTTATGCTACCAAGAAGGTACAAAGAGCTAAGGCAATAGTAATGCATGCGCAGACCGGATTAGCCACCCCGGTCAAAATGCCCCCTTGAATATAATCTTGAGTCCTCATTCCTTCGCTTTTATTGGTGATCGTAGCGACACAATCTGTGCCCGTAGGAGCAGTTATACTCTCCCTTCTCGGTGGATTTTTTCTGTGGCATGCTAGAGCCGGTTCCTTGCTGGCTGAGGAATACACTAGCAGAATGACGATAAAATTGATGATAGATTTCCGAAATCTCTTCAGTGCATTTCCATGCTTCGACTCAGGTAAGTTCGGTTTGGGTATAACATGGCTGCTGTGGTAAGCCATCATCACAGCAGGGTTTAGCTGCACCTGAACTGTTGTAGAAGGCACTATTTGATGAAAGAATGTATCAGCCATATGGCGACTGGCTATGAACAATCCATGTGTAACTTCTATCTTCTCAACCACTTCTGTCGCAGTAGAATAGTTTGAGGGTTCATCTGCATGACTTTCGTTGAAGAAGCTGCGATCATTTTGATTGTCGTCGTTGGTTAACCTGAGAGCAAAGCTGTCGAATTCAGTATCATGAAGTCCTGCGTAGTCCCTCAGTTGGTCATTCTGATTTCCTATGCACATTGTTATCGGTTCAGGATGAGTAACTGAAAATGAATTAGCACAAGGATAAAATGCACAAAGATAAATTTGTAGTACCTTGGAGATCATGACACTCCTGATGCATATTTCCTTGGAAATTGGATATGCTCTCAATAGGAATAATCTTATTCACCTCCAAGTAGCTCTGTAGGAAGAACACACCAAGACACAATTACAGAATTACCTCGTTGCAAGATTTCAATATAACGCTTCATTCAATATTTGAATCCTAATTCCTAATCGAATCCTGATGGGAACAGACTGAATCTATACCGTTTCAAGATCTTTGTCTGACATTCCAACCCATCTCAAGTTCTCTACCATCCTCTCGTCCTTAACGTGTTCCTCTTCAGATTCACCCGTGATGCCAATGTAACTCATAGCATGATCTAGTGAGTTATGGTTGTAACTAGATTTGAACGAGCTTGATGATCCGTCGTGATGATGTTGATTTGTATTGAAAGCGAAATCATCGTCAAGGAGAGAGTAATTATAACTTGCATTTCCCCAAACCGCAGTCATGTTATGATCCTGTTGGACTTGAGCTGCTGATAGGATTTCTTGCAGTAACCCTACTTCATTGTTACCTTGGTTGAGCATATGGGTAGTAGTTGTAGCATTTGTGAAATCATCTTGTGTACTTATGTCATCAACTTCCAAAGGAGGCATCGAAAATCGATGCTGCATTCTTGCACATTCTAAAGCAATATCAACCTGCAAAACACATATTGAAACCATTTCAAAACGAAGAACTAAACCCTAAAATGACATGAATCCTCGACACAGTACTTTATTACCTTTGATGGAAGGTTTGCAAAGCTTGGATATGACGTTGTAGTGAGGTCTAATGCCTCATTTGATAAGAACTGCATCCACCTGGTATCCATGACATCATTATTTGCTGATACATTGAAGTTTTTCTCTTTGTTGCTTGTTGATGAAGATGCAGCTAATCCTCCCATGTTATTATTATTATTATCAGAATAATAATTATGATGATGAGCGAAATTGTGCATCATTTGATTTCGATGGTATCTACTAGCATTATTATGTTCGACTTGCATGTCTTGGCTACTGGAGGAATACCCTTGACGGGCACTGGCTGTTGCTGAGCAAGCATTGTCGTCTATGTTTATGCCAATTGCCGTCTTTTTGAAGATTCTACATAGCGCATATGCGTCCTGGAAATTTTAATTGTTTTGGCAAAGGGAAGGTGAAGAATTCATCAAATTAAACTGTGCACTTTTGTACGTGTTGCTAGAGAGGTTAAACATTGTTAGTAAAATGTTACCTGGAGGCCATTTGAGGATAAGCATTCACGCTCGTCGAGCCTGTATTCGTGCATGACCCAGTCGGTACGAGAACCATGTGGAGCTCTACCTCTGTAGTAAACAAGGGTTTTTTTCATCCCCACTTCCCTCATCTGAGATGTTACTTTTCTGTCCTTACCGGTAGCCTTCCAATACCCAGCTTTGGTTGCTCGGTTTGTTCTCGATCCATTTGGATATTTCCTGTCTCTTGGACTAAAGAAAAACCATTCCATGTCCTTGCTTGGCAACAAAGATTTCCCTACAAATGTTTCAATTTCAGGCTGATTGATGATCACCACTCACAACATATGCACGTATTTATCTACATAATTTAAAATCTTTTTGCCAAACTTCCATATATTTATTGTTTCATTTACTTCAGTGACAACCTTCAAATAGTTTTGGATATAAAGTAAGAATAATCTAAAGTAAAGCAAAGTATCTCCTTCTCTTTTACGGCCTTTTGACCTTGCAAGTCTCTCTCTCTCTCTCTATACTTGTTTTGATCTAGTAGGAGAAAGATCATGCAAGATTTATGCTTGTTTCCATCTACTTGAAGCATGCCTTCTCCTTTGAGATGTAATTCTAAGAATGCATTGATCATACTAAACTACATAAGATCACACAGAGACTGAGGTAAAAGAATGAAGATGAACATACCTGGCAAATCCCAGGGCTCACACTTGTAAAGATCAACTTCAGGAATCACATCCAAATCGATTTTCCGCCTGTTGATCTTTCTGTTGAGATAGTAGGACACCAGTTCCTCATCCGTAGGATGGAAGCGAAAGCCAGGAGGTAGTGAAACTGGTGACATTGTTACTGATATACAGGAGATATTACTGTAATGATACTGTTAACACTGATGCTTCAAAGACAGCACTGAAGAGTGTTGTATGCACTATAAGGATCTCAACAACAGTAAAATATATGTCCGCCAACCTCTTCTTCTAGCACTATATCTCTCTATTCTGGAACAAAGAAAAAACATGCATAATTAAGTATCAACAAGCATATATATGGAACAGATTAGAAAGAAGATGATACAATGAAAAAGGTTGATAGAGACCTGACTAACAAACGAAGAAGATGGCTGGGTTCAGCTAGCACGGAGATCGATAGAGATTAGGTTTGTTATGTATGATGTTTGAGAGAGAGGGAGAAGAGAGGAGGTAAATAGATGTATATTTATCAAGTAAGAACTAGAGAAAGAAGATGACAGAAAGAAGACTCATCACAATTGAATAATACAAAAAATGAAAGTAAAAAGAAACAACGAAAGCAAGAAAGAAAAAGGAGGATGAGAATGGGATTGCCTTGGGCAGCACTACCCCCACCCACCTCCCCAAGTAGCTCATCTTACCTTGCTTTATCTTTCCTTATGTTGTTACCCAATGTGTCTCAAATCTCAATGCTCTTTTTGTACATATGCAGTTCCGTTCAAGCTGTTGTGAGCATCTCTTTGATCTTGCATAACTAGTTTATTTATACATAAACATATGACATATCTACAAAAACAATGAATATAAATGTAGTATTATTCGACGATGATCCGATGCTTCATATGTCGTCCTTTGTTGGAATCCGGGCCCTTTCTTTCTCATGTCTGTAACTAATCACACTGTCTAAAGCATAATCTTGATGTTGTCTCACCAAGATCACATTAAGCAGTTATATTATATATGTACGTATATGTGTATAAAATTTTCACGTGGTAGGAATTTCTGGCGGCGGAGATGAAGAATGTTCCTTTCTTTCACATGGTCCCATATGTTCGTATGTTGTTTGTGTCCACACCCAGATACAGCAACTACATGCACCCTTTATCAATGTTGCTGATTCCTTCTCCGTTTTTATACTTCAGAAGGTTTGTTGTCCGTAATTGTTTATAGTTTTAACAGTTACTGTGTGTCTTGGAAGTTCCTTTAGAGAATAGCTTGTTTGATTTTGCAAAAACATTGGAAAAAGTTGGCTAGGTAGTTGTTCAAAATCAGAACAAGTTTTCTCTTGTAATAAATTGTGGGAGGAGAATAAAATGAAATTTAAGTGAAAAGTAAATGCAATTCTTTACTATATTTTTTTGTTTGTTAGCTTGTGGATCAAATGAAAACTATTATTTTCATGAATATTAAAAATGTAGTGGATGCACGCAACGGGCAGATCAGACGGGTGAAGTTTCTTTCTATTTGCTGCTCGAATCAATCATGGAAATATACACGGAGGGCACGCTTGTCATTTGATAATTCCATCAGATTCGACTGACGGTTGAGATTAGGGATGCACATTTTTAGCCCGAACCGGACCATTTTATGTCATTTCTATTTTAGCACATTTTAGACCGGATTAATATTAATATTACACTAATTAAAAGTTTAAATTAATAATTAAGACTCTTATTCACTAACCCTAAGTCCCTAATTGGCAAATTCTAATAGGCTAATTCTAATATCTAGCAACAATTTCAGATGCTCCTTTTTCGAAATGGGAAATTTTAGTCCTAACATTCGACCTTACTATGTGAATGTCCTTTCTCAGTTAATGTTAAATATAATACTGTTTTAATGCTAATACTAATGCATTATGCTCATACTATGTGAAATATTGTGTCTGTTCACTCCGTTGGACTTCGAAACTCAAGGCATGATTGTTGATTAGCTTAGTAAAATTTGGGTCCGGTACAAACCGGGCCCGACCCGAACCGGTTTGGTTGGTTCCGATCCGATTTTTGGTTCTTTCAATCAATGAATTCCGGGTCATCGGGTCAACCCAGACCCGGTCAATCCGGTTCGGGTTGGGCCGGGTCAACCCGAATGTGCATCCCTAGATGAGATGGAGGCGACGTAGATGAGAGGAGATAGATCTGAGATGACGATGATGATGGAACGAATAAGAAGAGCGTTCTGGATGGAAAAGATTTGAGATTGGTGGTAATGTGAAATGGCTGAATTTCGTAATTGGCGTTTGAGGTTGAGAAGCGGAAGGATAAGTGAAAGGTGTGACAATGAAGATGATTTGAAATTGTGGTAGTGATGTGAAGTTGGGGTGAGATTTTGTTTGAGTTTGAGGTTGTGTATATGAAATGAAAATTAATTGGTGTGTGATGGAGTTTGGAGAAGAAGCATTGGTGGCGGTAAGCGGAGTGGGATGAATCGAGAGGGTATATTGGTGGTGACGGTGAAGATATGGTTGAGAACTGGAATTGAGTATGTGGAGAAAAGAAGTGAAACATACGATAATATTATTTGGAGAATGAGAAGACGATGGTAGCGGTGTGGTGTTACGATTGAAGCTTCTAGATTAAGTTTGTGATTGGGGGAGCAAAAAGAAGAGGCGAGGAGCGATGGATTTTTTTTGCAATTAGTCAAAAAATAATATGAATTACTCAATAAGTAATGTGTTCGGAGTGATGAATTTTAAAAATTGATCACTGAACAATGTGAACTAGTAGATAAACAATATTCTAAGTGTTGAGCATAACAAATTCAATAAATAATGTATTATGAGTAATGAATTTTAGCAATTGAGCACCGAACATAATGTGAACAACTCGATGAATAGTGTATTCAAAGTGATAAGTATTATCAACTGACAAATGAATAATGTAGTATGAGCACTGAATTTTAACAACTGGTCACCGAACAATGTGAATCCCAAAGATTAATGTATTTTGAGCGATGAGTATTATCAATTGATAAATGAATAATGTATTTAAAGCACATAATTTTAGCAAATGGTTAACAAACAAATGTGTTTTACCCAATGAATAATGTATTCTAAGTTATGAATATTATAAGTTGATTAAAAAAATAATGTGTTCTTAGCAGTTAGCACTGAAATTTAGCAACTAGTTAATGAACAATGCGAATTACCCAATTAATAATGTTTCCGAGTGATGATTATTTTTCAGTTGATCAACAAGCTAAGCAATCCAACCTAATGAAAAATGAGGGATAAATTTTAACAATAGGTTATTGAACATTTTGATGAAAAATGTATTCTGACTAATGAATATTAGATGGTGCGACAATATGAGTCGGATAAGTTAAATTAGAGGATCGTGATGTCAGTTGGGCACTAGGAGAAGGAAGCTAGGGGTCTCATGTGATGAGAAAACCAGCCTCACCGCTAGTGGTTTAGAAGAGAGTCGGAGATGAGATTGACGAAAATAGAGGGAAAGCATTAGATCTCACGAGGAGGATGGTGATAGTGGAGCTCGATGAGAGATCGGAGGTCGAGGTGGTGGACGAGCGCGAAAGAAGGAAATTGGCATTACAAGTGGTATAGAGAAAGTCGTTGACGAGTTTGTCGGAACGATTAGTGGAGATGATTTGAGGTCACGAGGAGGAGGGCGATGACTGTGATATCAGAACAAGAGGATAGATCATAAGGGATAGAGGTGGTGGAGAGGCAGATGATGAGATTGGAGAGTTCTATGGTTTGGAGGTTAGAGGAGACGATGTTAGTTTCTTATTTCGATATTACCCTTGACTATATGTTTGTTTTATAAATAAGGACATGCAAGTTTTGAATAATTACAAAATTAATCCCAACTTGATTAGACACGTGTTGTCTATCGAGGTAGTTTTTAATTTTTACAATTTTCACAATTTTAATGTTAACCACACTCCACACCCTTGTTCTTTTTTTTTTAAAAGGGATCACAAAGTTTCATTCCTACCCCATCCACACCCTTGTTAGCGTAGTTAATACATTCATTTGATACATCTAGCCCGTTGCTTCTATGTCAATATATACAACGCGCCCAGATCACACATATCCATAAAAAAGCAAACATGGATAAATTATCTTAAATCACTTTTATGATTTGCCATTTTATCAAAATCACTCTTATATTTATTTCTTATAATCACATCTTCATTACATACTTATTTCCTAAGGCCATCAAATCATATTTTTCGTTAAGTGGATGTCAAAATCGCTTACGAGTCAGACATACGAGCCGATTTTAAATATAATTTTATTTAATTTTATCATTGCATTAGAATGTAAAATTCACGAATTTAACTCACTAATTCAATGACATATATATAAAATTCATGATTTTTAACAAATTGTCTACTATATGGATTATGGAATATTTAGATTCGTGAATTGTAAGAAATATTTCCATGACACACTTATTCATTTATTTATTCTGATGTTCAACGTGGGTCTTACTTGATCAAACTTCGACTTGATAAATATTAATTTTATGACGTGTGAATCTACAAAATTGAAAGATCAAATATTCACTACGATTGAAATCAGGATCGGACTTTACTAAGAATGGAAGATAAAATTAAGATTGATTTATTTAAAAAATGAATGACTTAATTACCCTATTATGAATTATATAATGGTATAAAATTGAATTAATTATGATCGTTAGATATTTTGAATGGATGAACGAGAATATTTTATATTTTTACTCAAAATATAACTTCTCATATGATTCATTGCCTAATAAAAATATTCCAACTCATATATAAAGACTCGATCATTTGTTACTTTTAGGCCCCGTTTGGTTGCGGGAAAAAAAGTGAGGAAAGAAAAATTTAAAGAAAAATGATTTTCCATGAGAAAGTT